>WSTX01008251.1:0-11868 GCA_019633405.1 Tulasnella sp. 408
ATACCAGCATATAGCATTTTATAGCAGTTTATAGCAGTTTATAGCATCTTATATCAGGGACCCATTTTGCTGATGCTGGTAGGATGTTAGGGTGAAAAGAGGACGACGAGACTAGTAACGTCTCTTCGGCCGTATTTATGTACAAATTAAGAACTAGCTAGAGTATTCTAAGACCTTCTACGATATACTATAACGTTCGCTGACGTTCAGAGGAACGGCAGCCACATTGAATAATGAAAATGATTCGTAGGAATGATTCGATGCGCTGGGAGTATTCAGTGCGGTGAATCGGAAAGGGAAATGGCTCGGAGGCGCACCGGTTTCCCAAATTAGGAAAGAAACAAAGGGAATCACAAAGAACCATGATTAATTCGGGCTGAGCACATTACTAGGGACGAATACATCATGTAATTAGAATGCAACAAAAATAAAAGTCTAATTAAACATGCGCGACAGCTAATCTAAACCGGGAAAGGGAAAGTAGAATCGCCGGCGGCGATTCCCACGGTTCCCTAACAAGCTCCTACTGCAGAAGAATCGAGGGAAATCAGGATCTATGAAGAAAACAGAGAACTGGCCCTCAGCATTATCACAGAGCGACTGGACACAGCCAACTGTCGCCTAATCCCAAAAGAAAAGACCACATACAATGCCTGGACCAAGCTGAAAACCACCCATAATCAGCAGACCAGTGCTCAACAGTACTAACTATATCAGAAGTTCACCAGCATTGCTTGGAACCCCAACAAATCGCTTACCAATTACTTCCAATGCATCAAACATGCAGCAGACCAATTCTCAGCATTGCTGCCAACTGCTGCCATTGCTGACACCATCATTGATCTCCTAGCCACATTCCACACACTCACCACCTTGAGGAAACGGAAGAAAATGAGTCCTTTGACATCATGCTCACCATTGCAGGTGGTCTCACCCATTCAGCTGTTGCTCAATTCTTCCTAAACAAGCAAGCCTGACACAATCCTGTCAAGATGAACAAAGAAACCGGCCTCGCTGCTAGAGCAGGACAACCTAGGCAAGGACCCCAGCCCGGCTCCCCCACTTGCGTTCACTGCAAGAAGGCTCACAAATCAGAGGATCTTTATTTGAAATACCTCAAGAAGATGCCCCAGTGGATGAAGGACCGCAATGAGGAGCAATGCAAGCGTCACACTCAGCAGCAAGCCACCAAACTCAGTGCCACTGCCAAAGCTGCCATCGCTGAGGAAGCTGACAAAGAAAAAGACATAGAGGCCACTAGAATGGCAAAACCTGCTGAGCCCCCTAAGATGGCAAGCTCCCTTGCTTCTCTCTCACCTATCCCACTAATCACATCTGGATCACAGATTCGGGCGCCACTTTGTCTAAAGTGCGGCCAACCTCGTTCGTCTATCATCGACAAATAGACTCCGTCGTTCTCCTGTCATTGACAAACAGGTAACCTCGTTTGGACTTGTCACGATAAACAAGTCACTCACTTAGCGCGTTTCAGACGCGTTACTTCAATAGGAAACCGCGCTACTCGATTCGTGCACGTTTCCTACCGCGCGCACTTCGCGCAAAGTACTTAGAAACTTAGTGATACTACATTTCTAACTACTACAAGTTTCGGTGAGCGGTTCACGTCCCTCGTGCATCCTTGCGCGCGTTCCAGACACACTACCTTATCAGGGAACCGCGCTACTCGATTCGCGCACCTTTCCCACTGCGCTAATCTTGCCCAAAGTACATAGAAACTTAGTCTTGCTATTTTTCTAGTTACTCCAGGCCTTAGCGGACAATTTGCGTTCCTCGCGCATCCTCGCGCGCATCTCAGACACGCTCCCCTCAGACGCACTCATCAGAGAACGCGCAATGCCACCAGCCGTTCCCACGCCTACACCCCATCCAATACACCCTTCCCGCTTAACTCTTTTACCTCTTGACTCTTCATAACCGTTTCCGGTTTCCATTCGCGCAAGGTAAAACCTTTATTACAATTCTAGCTAAAGGACTACTAATACAGATTTCCTGTACGCTTGCCGCGCGGCGACTTCACATTCCCACGGTTAGGAACGCGACACCGCGCAACAAATGCGCTCGCAACAGAGCTGATAGATCCACCACTGTGGGCTTTGTCACTTGAGTGCTGATGTTCCTCCATAATTTGGCAATCCTTGCAGCCAATTGAGTGTGAACCTCCCATTCATCCCATGTCTCAGGAGTGGTGAGGATGAAGAGGTCAGATTTGGCCATGGTGGTGAGAGAGAAATGAGTTACTGAGAGGGAGGCATGAGTGATTGATGAAGATTACAATCGTAAAGTTCACGTAGATATAGGTGAGGGATCGGAGGTAAGGGGGAGATCTGTTATTGCCAAGTTTTGATCTGAATTGAGTGATGTGGCAACAGTTGCATGTAGCTCTAGTGGCAGTGAGCAGGGAAGGGTGATACAAGCGTGTTCTTGAGATGATGGGTCGTACCAGGTGCAGCGTCAGTCTGTCAGCTACACTTTTCAACCTGGCCTGTGATGCAGGCACATACTACTTTGTGGTGAAGAGGGGGAGTTTGTCTGGCCCTGGCCCTTGCTCTTAGTCGAAAGACTTCGAGGCAAGCAGTCCTAAACACGGAGCCCAAGGATTACCCTGACGGATGTGCCTAGGTATGGGTTATGACAGTAGAGCACTAATGTTGTATCTGGCAATACCAGCTGCTTGTAGGTGCAATGGGATGATGGGGGAGGAAGATGTGATCCTAGGGTAAATTGAATGTCTGGTTTAGTAGGTATGGTCTGGGCCCATAACCTGTTAGACACAGCAATCCAACCACTGTGGTTATCTCACACTAGACAAGGGGGAGTTGAAGAGTCGATAATGATTCTATGTACAAGTACATTCAGTTTATATACAAATCAGAACAAACACTAACACAACATGTACAAGTACACCACAAACATGATACAAACATCATAGAATAAATACAATAAATCATGAGAATATTTCTATATACCAAATTGAATACTGCAAACACCATAGAGATAGAGAGGAGACACACAGCTCCATGCAACAGCCTCCTGAAGGATTCAACCCCAGAGATGGTAGGGTGTGGTTGCTCAAGAAAACCCTAGATGTTCTAAGGCAATCACCCAAATGCTGGCATGAGAAGCTGACTTCAACTCTCACCGAGTTTCAGCTTGTAGACTCCAGTGTCTACATCAGGCATGTGGGCAATGACATTATCATTCTAGTCATGCATGTCAAAGATATGGCCATTAACAGGAGCAATACACTTAAGAAGAATGACATCAAGAATTGCATCAAGAATTGTTTCAAAGTTGAGGACCTTTGGTCCTTTAAACTTCAACCTTGCAATTGAGTGAATGCACAATCTCCCCAACTGCATGATCACTGCCCATCAAGGCAACTTCGCTTGAACCATCCTTAAGAGATACATAATGCTTAAATGCTATATGGAAGACACACCATTATAGCAGACCTTCAGTTCTCCACCTCAGACTGTTCTGCCATCAGTTCAGAGGATCAGAAGAAGATGTTGCCTGTTCCTCATCTCAAGGCTATTGGCAGCCTCAAGTATCTCATGCTTGGAACCTGCCCTGACCTTGCCTAGCCCATTGGGAAGCACAGCCAATTCAGTACAAATCCTGGCAAGAAGCACTGGTCTGGTGTCAAGCATGTTCTACAATACCTAAAGGGGACACTCAACTATTCTATTACCCCTGGTGGATGAACCAAATCCCCTCTTACTCTTTAAGCTTACTCTGACACATCTTTCCAAGACTGCCCTGACACTTCCTGTTCCACATTTGGATATGTATTTTACTTGGGAATTGGACTGGTTAGTTGGAGTAGCAAGTGTCAAGATGTGGTTACAAACTCGACTATGGAGTCTGAGTATCTTGGACTCAGTAACACCGTCTGTCAGGCAATTTGGCTCTGCAAACTCCTAGGCGACCTCAGATGTATTCAGACCTCACCTACTGTCATCTATGGAGACAACAACACATTACTCATTCTAGCTCAAGACATTATTGACCACAACCAGGCAAAACATGTCAAGCATGTTTATGACTATGGATTTAACAAGAGAAAGACATCACTGTCAAGTACTGCCCTGGCAAGAAGCACATTGCAGACATTTTTACCAAGCCTCTTGGTACCATCCTCTTCCATTATTTCTTGTTCCATCTCGCCACAGATGATTCTCATCAGTACTCAGTACAACACCACAAGTGAGAGTTCTAGCTGGTTTGTTCATGTTTGTTCATACCTTCCTTAAGTAGAATGTTTTGATGCTCATAGGCTTGATTCTCAAATATGTTTACACAGGCTACAAGCAGGTAATGTACTTATTATTAGATAGTAATGCTCAACTATGTTGACACAAGCTATGAGCAGAGAACATATTTCTTCAGTTCCAACTGTTCTTTTATTACCCACTGGGTGGTCTGGGAGTTGATCCATCTGGGAGTGAGGAACTGCCTGTGACCAGGAGCGCATTCTGATTCTGTTGATGCTTGCTCCACATAACCTTGTACTTTATCATTACACGGAGTTTCTGTTTGAGCAATTCTGCAGTTAAAAGGGTCAAATAGCAAATCTGGACAAACTGGGGGATGAGATTAACCAATTGTGGTAGCTTGGTCCTCTTCTAGGGCTGCCTCAGCAAGAAGTCAAAGCTCCTGCAGACTGATTTGAGTCTGTGTCAATGTTCATACCTTGGCTACCAGCAGGGGAGTTACTGATGGGCCCATCTCCAGAAAGTGTGCTATCAGTACATACAGTGGAAGTGGGATCCTTGCCTTTCTTGGGCTTAGGCTTGGGTTTAGGCTTTGCCCTACACTGGGTCTTGGTAGGAAGAGGCGCTTCAGCTGGTGCAGGGTCTTCTTCATCGCATGGAGCCTTGCATTTGTTCTTTCTGCATTTGGTAGTTGCAGTAGACAGGTTGCTGACAGGCTGGTCAGCAGTTTGGGCAACTTGCATGCAGGTAGAGGGGGCAATGGTAAGCATGAGGTAGTAAAAGCAACAGTGGAGAGGGGAGCAGTATGGACAGTTGAGCCACAAGCTCCACATTGTGATGCTTGGGCCTAGCTTTATAGCAAAATTGTGTGCTGGTTCAAGGGTAAGGGAATATCAAAAGGGAATATCAAATATCTATCCACTCCTTACTGCCTTTTCCTGTTGATGTGCATCTCCATTGGATCTTAGTCTTGTAAACTACTGACCACAACTCTTATGTTTAATGCAGCTTGGCATGGTCAGCAATTATTGATATACACTGAGTTACACCATACAAACAGAGCACTAGGGACTTAGCCTTAGGCCTATATTATGTCTCTCCAACATTTGACAGATAGCGTATTTAGGAGGTTAGCATAATTCCAACTGATGCAATTGTTTGTAGTTGCCACCTACTCTACTTTTATGAAAAGGAATTGAATCATTGGTGGCCAAGCTCTAATATGCTGGAGACCAGTGATACATTGTTGCTTAATGCTCACCTTAATCTTCACACCTTTTCACTTTTGTTAAGAAGTCAATTATAGTGTTGAATAGGCCCATTTCTTGAGAGCTGTCTAAATTTTCAGATAGCCTGTAAAATGGGTAATTTACTTGATGTAGTGAAGTCCAAATGACATGACATTTGCATCCAAGCAGGAGGGGGCCTGCCCAAATGAGATTCAATAGTGAGTGGGTTGGGTTGTATTCTGGATAGGTTTATTTTTAGGATCATGTTGAAGGAGAGGGAGAGTGATAGCTAAGGTTGTTTGTGATCCTGGAAGAATGGAAGTGTGGCTTAGGACTGAATTTTGAAGGAATAGGCTCATGGTTACTATAAACCATAGACCAAGGTTTGTGCTCTTCCACCCCTTCCATCCATCTCCATTCTCACTTCCTCTTGATCTTGAGACTTAGGTTTGATGACCTGTAACACAATATGTGTAGTCAGATGAAACTATGGTAAAGCAATGAGGCTTGGATGGCGAGCAATACAGGTGGGTTAGACCAGGGGAGGGGTTGAGTGACCAGAGGGTGCAGGCTACATTGAAACACAGCAGAGGTGCCCTCATGGTTTGGGGTGCAATGCACTGGATAGGACCCAGGCAGCTGGTCAAGATTGATGGAATTATGAATGGAGATCTTTATGTTAGCATCCTCAAGGAGGATTTGATGGCTAGTCTGGAGGAGCAAGGGGTCACAGTCCATGATGTCATCTTTCAGCACAACAATGATCCCAAACTGTAAAGAGGCTAAGAAATTCATCACAGGTAAGTGGATTGAGGTCCTCAAGTAACCAGCACAATCTCTGGATCTCAAGCCAATTGAGCACTTCTGGGTGTGACGACCTCGTCACATCACAGTCACATGTCCCACATTTCTCCCATCACGAGACTCCTCCTCCACAATCTCTCTGATCATTCACTGCCTCACGATTACCACACATTCCTTACTCATCCCCTCATTGTATCCATGCCTTTCTTACTCATGCAATGCGTCATCTCGTTCCATGGTATTCCACCAAAGTACGATGGAATGAGGAGGTTTGTTCCTCATTCCACCTCTTGTCTACCACTCTTATATCCCAATCCAATCCTCTCAACTATCATGCTAGTGTGGCATTCCCGCCTAGTGATCTCACTCTATTAAACCACTGAAGAGCACCTTACTACTCCAAAGTAACTACTGATTTTGGCAATGGGAACATGTCAAAAGGAAGTTGAACAGGTACCCTACACAGCTGAAGGGGATGCTGCAACTCTGGGAACAGGTTCAGGAGGTTTGGGCAGCTATTCTAGCCAAAGAATGCCAGAAGCTTATTCAGAACATGCCAGACCGCTGCAAGGCAGTGATCAAGGCAAAGGGCAGGCATACAAAGTATTAGATTTTTGCTTTTTCTGTTTTTCCAGGCACATGCACCAAAACCGGTCAAGTGCCCTATGCCCATTGTACTGCCCTTTACCAATGAATTCATGCATACATTTCTCAAAAGATATGGAAAGAGCTACAGCAGTAAGAGATCTAGACTATAACTGTGGTGAGAAGTCTACTGTTACAGTCTTGACTGATTTCTGGAGGTATTCATCCAGGTTTTGGTGTGGTGTGATCAGATTTCTATGCTACTGTATGTATCTCTCCTACCTACCTCTAAATCTAGTCTCTATCTGATATTGTTAGCACTTCTATTTATGGCTGTGTGCTTATAATGTGCAGTTTCCTTGACTGCCCAAGTCAAAAACCAGCATTGAATTCCCATATATCCCCCTATTCTTGTCCCACCTCAAAATATGCAAAGCAAGTGCAGTTATCACCCATATAATGCTCTACATACTTGTTTCTTCTGTTTCTTGAACCAGAGAACTCCACTCTGTGCCCTAGGAATGTACCTCAATGACACTACTGTAGGTTGATGACCACAAGTTCATGTCCACTGTCCACCTAACCAAAATTGAATATGGTGTCCACCCTGATTTCTGCTCTGTGAACATGCCCACAGCTCATTTCCCAATTGAGCAGCCAGATCACAGTTTGAGCGAGGAACCATCTACTTATAGACTTCTTGTTATTTGAACCACAGCAGCTGCCCTAAACTACAATGACCTTATTAGGAATATGGTATGCTGCTGATCAGTTGGCAGTATGAGTGGGGGATAGCATCAGCATTATAATGTTGGGGCAAACCTGATACCCACTTCCACTCAGCAGGCCTGAACATGTCCTCCCCAAGTTCATCAGGTGGATAAATTAGATAATCGGGTCACATGATGAACTTACAGTCATTAACCTACAGTAATGCCACAAGATCACCTTCAAATCCCTTGCCAAACCAGTCCAGGTTGAACCCCGGCTTCATTTTGCAACAACCAGCTGAACCAGTGGAGCAGGACTGTTGTTTCCAATGGTTGGAGAGATTTTACAGTTTGGTTTCAGAAGGTAGAGGATTTAAGCCTGTCCAGAGTACATGCTCATTGTTCTCTGCCTCCGTATCTTGACTGTCTGCTCGCATACAATGATTTCATTTTCCCCACCTCCATTGACAAACAATTATCTACCATGGCAAAAGCAACCAATAAGCCCACCATGACTCTCCCCACTTCACAACCAGTCACTGGTCAGGTCAAGCACAAGGCTAACTCCAAAAAGATTGCAAAGGGCAATGCCAATGCCACCAGCACTGATCCTCAAGGTTGGCCCAGGAGCCAATCCCTCATCCAAATGATCAACAGCCACCAAAAAAACTCAAGTCAGTCAACCTTGCGCAAGAGGCAAGCTCAAGCTGTCAACCAGCCACCCAATACCAGCACTGCAAGTATGCTCAAACCGCATCAGGGCTAGAAGGGCAGCCACACACAAAAAAGCCTAAGACAGTGACAGCAAAAGAACCTGGGACCAGCTCAACTCCAGCTCCTGCAGCAATTGTCAAACACGGGAGCACTAAGACAGCAAAGAAAGCAGTGTCAGCAGACTCAAGGCAAGCAGCAAAAGAGAATAAACCACCCATTCCAGCTAACACCACCAGCAAGCCAAAGAAGCCAACTGCTTGAAATTGTTGTGAACAGCAATTAGTAGCAGCAGATCACACAGGTAAGCAGTATGCAAACATCTGTCTTTGAGCTTGTTTCCAACTATATTTCCCTCCAGCTCTTGGGCAACATATAAGGGCCTCAAAGGCAAGTACTCGATTTGAGTTACAGAGACACTATACTGACCAACCTTCTCATTGCCTTTGACTTCCTAGCCCAAAACGCCAACCATCTCCAGAACATTGAGTGGCTTGAGCAGAAAGCTACACCACCTTGATCATTGCCCTACCATCCACACCTCTTTCAATGCCACCGAAAAAACAGACCAGTTGATTGATGAGCCTGAAACCACCAAATACTCTCTGCAGATCAAAATGGGGCTCACAACATGTATTTGAGGATTAAGCTGCTCTCAATCATCAACCTCAAATGGACCCTGCCTAATGCACCTGGCTGTTGGCTTCTTACCTCAGAGAACTTTTTGTGACCTTGCTCACCACACTGGACTTAAACCTCTCTTGGAAAAATCAAGATCCCATTCTCCTTGGTGATCTGTATTCCTACCTTTCTTTGGTCCTCATTCTCAATCATAAAATCTGACTATCCACTGCAATAGGCTAGCAAGAAGGAGCCATTCCTTTGCCACTTTTGCTAAGGCCAGGCTACAGGAAAACTTGCTCAAATGTACCTTCACAACTCCTGCAGTTATCATGCTAAATCGACATTCCAGAAAGTGCTGTTGCAGTCTGAAGAACCAGGATGACACACAAGGGAGCTGAAGAAGCTGGCCTTCTGCCACCAGACCTTTTGCAAAAGACGAATTCAATGCCCAGAGCCTTAATTCTGGCTGGTTCCAAGCTTGGCAAGTCTTCAAAATCAAAGATGGCTGATGGGAGTAAGGGTGATCTAGCTGGAATGATCCTTGATACCAGCAAAGATGAAGACCAGGACAACCAGGACAACCTGGGCCAAGGCAATCAGGGCAACAAGAACAACAATGTGAAGGGCTCTGTTGATGACGATGAGGACCAGCACAATGACAAGGAAACCTTAGATAGTGCTTTCATAATCATAGTTCTTTGTTTTTCCTGTTCACACACCAAAATGTACTTAAACACGCCAAATAGCAAGCACTTAGTTACTTAATTGGGAAACCAGCACGCTTGTGAACCTATGTCCCACTCAATTTGCCTTGCTGAACCTCTTTGGCTCCACAAATCAAGAATAAGATTCATTCCTATTAATCATAGTACTGTACCCACACAAAGTCCTGCAATGGTCACAGTCACAAACCAAGATTTTGTTGCTAGATTATAGCAATGGTCACGCAGTTTTTGAATGTGTGTTGCTAAATTGTTGCTATGTGTCACTATGTAGTTTGTCCCAGTACAGAAGTCTACTCATCATCCTTTGTAAAGTCAATGAAGGACTGGGGCACTTGAATCTTGCTTTGAGAACGAACCTGTGCTAGGCCCACTCCCCCTGCATGCCATGACCTTGCTCTCAAGCTCGACTCCCCCATCTACAATATCTCATCCTTTGAGTTGCTATGGTCATACAGAGACACTGCCTCCAGTTTCTGTTGCTGGTTTCAAAAAAAAAAAGTGTCATGCTGTCACAGCCCATTGCAGGACTTCATGTGGGTACAGTGTGCACTTTGATCAATGCGAAGTGCTGCCACTCACTTATGTGACGACCTTGTCACATCACGGTCATGTGCCCCGCGTTTCCCTCATCACGTGACCCCTTCCCCGCAACCTCTCCGATCATTTGCTGCCTTGCTACTACCACACATTCCTTACTCATCCCCTCATTGTATCTGTGCCTTTCTTACCCAAGCGACGCGTCATCTTATTCCATGGCTTTCCACCACATTCTTTACCATTCCAGGTTATTCTAGGTACAGCCACTCCTTAGTACTTAAGTACGACGGAATGAGGAAGTTTGTTCCTCATTCCGCCTCTTGTCTACTTCTCTATCATAGCAATCCAATCCTCTCAACCATTGTGCTAGTGTGGCGTTCCCACCTAGTGATCTCACTCTGATAACCATAGTCTAAGTCTTTGCCCATAGTCCTCCCCACAATCGATAGTCAGATACGCCTTGCTCAGTTTCTACCACCATAGAACCCTGACAACTTACTGCGTTAGGTGTGCATACCATGTGACTTGAACTTGGAGTTGTCGCTGAGAACTAGTTAACATGAATGTACTTCACTATAGTTCTCTAGAACTATTGCAAATAATGCAGAATGGCTTAGAACTGTTTAGAATACTCTAGAGGATCTTAATTCATAGATAAAATAAGGCCAAAGAGACTAAGGAAAGTCTCTTTGTCCACTTTTGCCCTCAACTCCCAGAGCTCACTGCACACCTCTAAACCTTGTTCCTTCTCATTGCGACAAACAAGAAATCGGTAGCCTATCCTGATAAATAGGTAACTATGTTCTAACTTATTGTGATAAATAAGTTGCTAACATACCATGGCTCAGACGCGCTGCCTTCTTAGGAAACCGCACTGACCGAATTGTGCACTCATGCCCTTGTGCAAAACTCGCACAGAGTACTTACAAACACTTATTAACTACCGTTCTAATTACTAAACGCTCCAGAACTCAATTCACGATTGAATTATGCTCTTGTGTGTTCCTTGTCGCGATCTCTGTTGCGAATGCTCGACGCCACATGCCGTTCCCACGGTGCGTTCCAATTCCGTTCGGCTCACTCCCCTTGTCTCTCAAACCCCTTTACTCTTGATGTCTTCCGCAAACACACTTAACTAGGTATAATAAGGTTCTTTTCTATTCTAATACATAAGTAGTACTAATAATTTCTGATACGTTACCATGCGGCGACTCTGTGTTCTCACAGTTAGAACACGTGCGATCCGCGTTCGCGCACCTGGGTCTTAACACCTTTTGGGTGAAATCAAGGACCAGGGCGGTTTGAAAGGGGTGTGAATTTTAGGTGCGCCGGTCAACTCAGTGGGAGGATCAGGCTTCACTGAGAGGCCTTGGAGATATATTCTTCTGATGGTACAGACGGTGCACATGGAGAAATGGTGACAAATAGCACAGAAACATAACTCAATAGGATAGTGGCACATCAAGAGGAGGATTTTAGTCATATTGCTTAAGCTGTGAAGAGGTCATCAGAGCATGCACAGATGAAGTTGTTGACATATGGTTTCAGAACTCACATCAAGTGTTAGAATCCGAGAAGAGTTCACATCTTGATCTCTGTGCACCCCAATCAAGCTGTCGCTCTTCTCATATAACGAACATTTGAGACTGATGACAATGAACTGGAACTCGTCGGAAGCTTGTGATTGGATATATTTGGCAACTTTCGC
>WSTX01008252.1:0-11853 GCA_019633405.1 Tulasnella sp. 408
GTGGACGGTGAAAATATATTGGTGTTCCAAGCCCTTAATCTCCCTCCATACAAGTCCTGTTCAGATCCACTCTCGTCGAAGTTCGTCCTCTTCCAACATAGTCACAGGACCTGCCACAAGTATCAATACTACCTTCGAACGTTTGCCTTTAAAGCTTCGGTACCAAACCATCAGCGAACCAGGTGCGAAACAGGTCAGCGCGGCTTGCCAAGGTCACGGAGCTTCTCGCCGGCGTGGTCCCGTTCGGGGCTTCATGATTTTCAAGGGTCTCGAAGGTGGCTGGACCGGACCCTGTTATCGGTGCTCACCCCGATAATTTGTCCAGCTAGGGTATGCGCAACGATTTCAGCAAAATTATTCATCAGCGAGGAATGTGTCGGGGGCTTTGCCAAGGACCATGCAGCGCCTCGGTTCGGAGTTCGATGAAAACCTTTGGCGCCCTCCAAGACAGCACCCATCACCCTCAGAAAGACTATATCTGTATGACAATTGGAATTCCTGATCATGGATATCAATACTCCACCAAGTCCTATAAATGAACCTTACACCCCCACTCATTTCCGCATGCATTCAATCTGATGACTATTTCGAACATGATACAATGGGATCAAGCCGTCCAACTATGTTCAAATTTTATTAATGGTGGCTTGTCTCTGCCTCGAAGGATTTCCGAGTTTGGGCCCGAGATGAACGAAGCAAGAACTGGCGCTTCGGCGTATGGGCGCCAGACCGTTGCGGCATGAGCTCCTGTATCTCAAACGTGCGTTTGGGGGGCTGACATGCGTTTTTACACCTTTCGAGTGTGCGTCTTTCGCGCACCGAGAGCGCTTCTGCTCCTTTAGGCCCACTCTCTTCGGATCCTCGAGGCCGAGATTCCTTATCAGGAATGCATCACCAGTTCCCGAGTAGGAAGTTGAATGATGCCGCATGACGAGGAAACTTGAAAATGGTGGTCCGTGCTGTGTTGTAGGGATATAAAATGCCCAGCTGGTGGACACCACCAGACCTCAGCAATCACCGAGTTCGCCCTTCTAGCCCATTTCCACAGCCATGTCTACCATCTTACCTTTCAACACCCAGGACGTTCGTCTCTGGAATAACCCCCAGCCGGAGACTTCCAAAACCATCAACTTCCCTCAGACCTATGTCGCTGCTCCTCGCCTCGCCTCTGGGATCAACATGCTCGACATGCAATGCGGTACCAACCTTCGCGTTCGAACTTTGGTCGACCAGGTCGACCGCCAGAAGTTTACCGCTCACGCCAACACCTGGGCCGATACCACCCTCTACTCCTGTGGAATGGACACCCTCGTCATGAAGCCGGCCAATCTCGACATGCTGTCGGGCCAATTCAGCACCGAGGAGGACCATCCTTGGAACCAACCCAAGGCTCAAACCTCCCGTCGCATCAACTTTGAGCGCCCCTTCGTCACCAAACCCAAGGTCGTCTGCTTCATCAAGCAGTTCGACACTGGCTCGGGTACCAGCACCCGTCTCAAGGTTTTCCACTCCGACATCGACGAGAAAGGCTTCACCATGCACATCGAGACATGGGCGGATACTATTCTCTACTCCGCCACCGCTGGATGGGTCGCTTATCCCGAGGACAAGGATTATATCTTCAGCGGCACGGCCAACACCATGGACGTTCGCCCTTGGCAGAACCCTCAGGCGGAGACCTCCAAGGCTATCACCTTCCAAGGCACCCAGTTCTGTAAAACACCTTCCGTCTTCGTGGCTCTCAACTGGATCGATATTTCCACCGAGGCGAACCTGAGGGTCAAGGCACGCGTCACCAACGTTACTGGTCAAGGCTGCACCTGGCACATGGACAGCTGGGCCGATACCAAGCTCTGGTCTGCCGGTATGAGCTACATCGCGCTCAGCTGAGGTTGGTGTCTATTGCAGCATACTGGGCTTGGCATCGTGATGCTTATCTCATCTCTGGTTCTCTTAGGTGGCCCATACGTATTCGATCGGGGACTCTTAGCTGTTGTTCTCTCTGTTTGTTGACTCATGTCTCATCGTAAATCGCGACTCGAATGAAATGAAAGTTTGTCTTGTTTTGTACCTGACATGGCGACTCCGTGCTGGTCGATTTTTCTCTCTAGCACGAGAAGAAGAGTGCCCAGAGCCCTCCCTTGGAGGGACGATACGAAAGCAGTCCGTTTCTACCCATAGGAGCCTACCGACAAAGTCGAAGGTAATGCTTGCTTCGTTATATTCACAGGTCATACTATGTATAACTACTTGCAACATCGCGGAATGAGCGACGCGGGGGTTTTAGAAACGCCCTGAGCACGCCCACGAGATACATCACATTGGACTTCCGGTATCTCCGCCGCCAGCCTCCTACTTTCATCAGCGGAAGGAATATTATAAGCCTGCTAAACTCTCTTGCTTTCTATATTCAATGTTTGATTGCGGGGAAAGCCGAACGACTCTTGGTCGGGTCGGGCGGTGTGGGCTGACAACGAAGGTAAAAGATTCCGCCCCTCAAATCAGCAGGAGTGGCAACTTGTGATTTCTTGCTGTTGCTTGAGCCCGTGAACATTATTGGGGGTTACTTCTTCGTGATGCAATCAAGTACCTCGGTCTTTATCCCTATGAAACGACTCTTTTAGCCCGGTTCCTCAGCATTCGGGGATAGCCGTTTCTCTCGGCGATCTGCTGACCTTGGAGGCGCTCCTGTTCAAGCCACAGCACGCCATTTAACCATGTCGATCGTTAAACGTCCCGCCGTATGGGATTAAACTAGCGATACGTTTGCGAAGCGTCTGCCAGGCTGATCATGAGACCCTCCATTGAGCACCACGTGACCACGCTTCGGCAAACTGACCCTTAATCACCGACAGCGTTGGTTCCTCTTCTACTCCATCGAAAATTGTGTCTACGATCTTCCCGTCTGAGGCGGTGAGAATGGACGGTGGTCCAAATTCCTTTCCCCATACAAGTCCCGTTTAGGTCCATCCAATTCAAAGTTCGTCCTCTTCCAATAGAATCAAAGTATTAGCTATAGATGCTAGTCTTACATCGAGCACGTCCGGTCAGAAGCCACTAGATAACCAGGTGCACAAGAAGTTAGCATTTCTTCCACCGGTCACGGAGTTTCTCGCCGACGAGGTCCGATTTGGCTGTGTGACTACGCTCGATTCGCAAAGGCCCCGACGTTGAACGAGCTAAAGCCAATATCAATGTTATCTTAATGGTGAGTTTTAGACAGTGATCTTAGCAAGGTTCATTGTTGAGGGATATGGCCGAAGGGGATTGCCAAGCAGCCTGTACGGCTCCGGTTCGGAGGTCGATTGAATAGATAGTGTTGGGGCCCTTCAAGGCAGCGCCCACAGACTCTCCAATGGGTACAAATATTCGAAGTTTATGATTATTCACCAAGTCACAAAGAGGAACGTCGCCGGTGGATTTAAGGTTATGACAAGAAGTAAGCGAACACCATGGGATGGAGTGAAGTCGCTCGACAATTGTCAGTTCCTGAGTGGCTCGATCTTGCTCAAGAAGGTTTCTGACCGGGGTCCTCGATGGGCCGCCCGAAATGACGCCTCGATGTGTGCACAGCAGTCCTCCGAGCTATGGACCCGAGGAACTGGTATGAGCGTCTCAAGGGTGCAAGTGAAGCAATTACTTACACTTGTAAACAATTTGAGGGTGCTTCTCTTGTTGGTGATGAGCGCCTTTACTGCTCCAAGCCAAGACCCACTTCGGCGTTCCGCGAATCTTCTCGGGCGGCTTTCCCCAAACAGACGTAAATCTCCTAAGCTCAATTTTGAAACCCGGATTAATGAGCCATTGCTGAAAAACATTGAAGGTGACCGCCCTATTGCGTTGCAGGGGTATAAAGCACCCACATATTGGAGACCGCCATTCTTCAGCAACCATCGAGTTCGCTCTCCCAGCCTTCTTCCACCACGTTTACTTTCTAAAACCACTCTCCTTCTCACCTGAGTCCTTACAGAGATGTCTGCCGTCTCCTCCTTCAACACCGGGGAAGTCCGTCCCTGGAATATGCCCGAGAAGAAGACTTCCAAAACCATTAACCTCCCCCAACCATATGTCGCTCCTCCGAGACTCGTTGTCGGGCTCACCTCGGTCGACATGCAGGCTGGTACCAATCTTCGCGTCCAAGCTTACGCTGACGGCATCGATCGCCAAAAGTATACTGCCCACATGGATACCTGGGCCGATACCACCCTGTACTCTGGTCGATTCGACGCTCTCGTCTTGAAGCCGGCAAATATGGACATTTTGTCGGGTCAATTCAGCACCGGCGAAGACCACCCTTGGAACGAACCCAAGGTTAAGACCTCCCGCCGTATCAACTTCGAGCGCCCCTTCATTACTACACCCAAGGTGGTCGTCTTCCTGAACTCATTCGATACTGGTTCCGGGTCCAGCACCCGGGTCACGACCTACACCTCCGGCATCGACACAAATGGCTTCACCATTCACATAGACACTTGGTCCGACACCACTCTCTACTCTGCCATCGCCGGATGGGTCGCTTATCCCGAGGACAAGGACTACATCTTCAGCGGCACGGCGAATACCATGGATGCTCGCCCTTGGCAGACCCCCCAGGCGCAAACGCAGAAGAACATCAGCTTCCAAGGCGCCTCGTTCTTGAAGAAGCCTACCATCTTCGTGGCTCTCAACTCTATCGATATATCCGCCCAGACCAACCTCAGGATTAGGGCTTATGTTGACAACATCACGACTAGTGGGTTGACCTGGCATATCGATAGCTGGGCCGATACGAAGATCTGGTCCGCTGGTATCAGCTACATTGCCTTCCATTAGGGTGGGTCTTCCCGGAATCTTGCTGACATTTGAGAGGTCAATCTGATCTTATCTTGGACGTTTTAGGTGCGTGGCTTCCTAAGACAAGGATTGTCGGCTATTGCTTCTCTTGTTTTGATTAGTCTCTCACTTGAATTGAATGACATGTTATCTGGCTTCGTATCCGTCATGACCCCTCCATTACCGAGCGATTGTCTCAATCGGCCATGGTACCAAGCGAACTCTGTTTAGACTCGGCGCGCTAATGGGTTCACCGATACAGTAAGCGCCCGGATGTAGCGTTGAACGCCCGCTGCCCTGAGCAAGGAGAATGACGTTAGTCGTATACCACCACCCTGGAGATTCCAGCCAGAACAGACAGTCCTGGATCTCTTGCCCGATCCAAGAAGATAATATGGTGACTAAGTGTAGCAAAAGAGGATTTGCTGAATGTGATCTGGATGCCCAGTTATGCTCATCAAGGTATTAAACACCTCGAGCGGAACTCTGAGATAAGATTGGGACGTGTCGAAAAAGAAAATGGGAACGTTTGACTAAATAGTTTCTCTTGAAGGCCTGCAAACTACTATCTAGGCCTTTTACGTATATTGTTTCTATGGTTTGATGATCAGAATGTGGAACGTGATAACCTACTCTCGCACCAGCGCTCGACGCCCAGATATCCACTTCGCTAGATCGTATCTATACTTAGACAAAAATGCTAAGCCGATCCCTTTAGAATCAAGTGATGAACCCCTACTCCTATAAGCGACAAGAAGCTGCGACGTCCATGGTTCCGACTCGGTGAGTTGCGATCCGGAGCTTCCAATCTGAAGATTAAAATATTTTTGAAGAGTCTATGGGCGCTGTCTTGGAGGGCGCCAATGTTATCAACCGACTCCGAACAGAAGCCGGACTGGCCGGATGCATCTAGACGGGACTCGTATGGAGTACTTTGGAAGACTTGTCTATTTTCACCGCCTACCAAAAGCAAATGGTAGACACAGGAGAGTTTTCGACATCATTATCGATGGGAGGAAGAAGAACCAACCCCGCCGGTGGTCAAGGGGCTTTAGCCTTGGTTTACCAAGCTGGTCATGTGAGCCTAGACCGAAATGACAGACGTTTCGCACATGTCTTGCCAGTTTACTCCCCTATTGCGAAAGGTTTAATTACGAACACGGTCGAAATGGCGCGCTGTGGCTTGAACGACAGCGCCCCTCAGTCTCCGAGCGCCTCCAAGGTTGACGGATTACGGCCATCCCTGAATGTCTAAGAACCAGGCTGAGAAAGTTCTCATCGAATCGGGTCACACGAGATGCAGTTCCATTATGCCGGACGGGCGACCAAAGACGTTTGGATAAGGGTATTAAGAGATAGAAACTGAGTTGGAAGCTGCAGGCGATGTGTTTTTCGCTTTTAGATTTTGCTCTTGACCTCCTTTTCGATTCGGTCTCATTTTCGTCCCCCCTCCGCCGTGATCCACGCCATAGGGCTGTCGGGAGGTAGTTGGCAAATAACAGTCAAGAAGGTGTCTCCCAGATCAGGGTGCTAAGTATGAAGGTTTGGAAGCCTGTAATGTGGCCATGTTTCGGGCAAAGGAGGAGCGTCTAGGCGGTAACCGCTATGGAACGGTAGCTTTCACCCCACCTCCAGATTTGTCTGGAAAGACCATGCCCAGCCTTCCGACGAAATAGCGGGGAAGCCGTCTCGGAGCCATATCGGCGTAATGACGACTTGCGAGAACGGTAGACCAGATACGGATCTTAAAGGCGAGCAACCCCCGGGTCGCTCATTCCGCGATGTTGCAAGTATGTATACATGGTATGACCCGTGAATATGACGAGACAGGCATTGCCTTCGGCTCCGTCAGTAAGCTCCTACGGGTGGGAACGGACTGCTTTCGTATCGTCCCTCCAAAGCAGGGCTCTGGCCATTGCTCCTTCTCTTGCTAGAGAGAAAATCGACCAGCACGGAGTCGCCATGTCAGGAACAAAGCAAGCCAACATTTAATCTTTATTCGAGTCGCGATTTACGATGAGAGTCAACAAGCAGAGAGAACAACACCTAAGAGTCCCCTATCGAATGCGTATGGACCACCTAAGAGAACCAGATAAGAGATAAGCATCACGATGCCAAGCCCAGTGTGCTGCCATAGACACCAACCTCAGATAATCGCAATGTAGCTCATACCAGCAGACCAGAGCTTGGTATCGGCCCAGCTATCCATGTGCCAGGTGCAGCCTTTCTCAGTAACGTTGTCGACCCTCGCTCCGACCCTCAGGTTCGTCGCGGTGGAAATGTCGATCCAGTTGAGAGCCACAAAAACGCTAGGTTTCTTACAGAACGAGACGCCTTGGAAGGCGATATCCTTGTGGGTTTCCGCCTGAGGGTTCTGCCAAGGGCGAACGTCCATGGTGTTGGCCGTGCCGCTGCAGATGTTGTCCCTGTCCTCGGGATAGGCGACCTATCCGGCGGTGGCGGAGTAGAGAGTGGTGTCCGCCCAGGTGTCGATGTGGATGGTGAAACCTTTCGCGTCGATGTCGGAGGTGTACGTCTTGAGACGGGTGCTGCTGCCCGAGCCAGTGTCGAACTGTTTCAGGAAGACGACGACCTTGGGAGGGGTGACGAAGGGGCGCTCAAAGTTGATGCGACGGGAGGTTTGAGGCTTGGGTTGGTTCCAAGGATGGTCCTCCTCGGTGCTGAATTGGCCCGTCAGGATGTCGAGATTGGCCGGCTTCAAGACGAGGGTGTGTATTCCAGCCGAGTAGAGGGTGGTGTCGGCCCAGGTGTCGGCGTGAGCGGTATACTTCTGGCGGTCGACCTGGTCGTTGTAAGTTCGAACGCGAAGGTTTGTACCGCATTTCATGTCGAGCATGTTGATCCCCCAGGCGAGACGAGGAGTAGCGACATAGGTCTGGGGAAAGTTGATGGTTTTGGAAGTCTGGGTCTGGGGGTTATTCCAGAGACGAACGTCCTGCGTGTTGAAAGAGGAGACGGCAGACATGGTTGTAGAAATATGCTAGAAGGGCGAACTCGGTGATTGCTGAGGTATGGTGGTGTCCATCAGGTAGGCATTTTATATCCCTACAACACAGCACGGACCAGCATTTTCAAGCTCCTTCAGCAATATTGCAATGTGTTATCAATCAGATTTCCTACTCGGGGACTGGTGATTGATTCCTGACAAAGCTTCGAGTAGAAGCTTGTGGGCGTGGAAGGGCGGAAGCGCTCATGGTGCGCGAAATACGTACCATGAGAAGATGTAAAAATACGAGTTACGCCCCAAATCGCACGTTTGAGACGCAGGTGTTCATTTCTCTGGCGAATGCCGCACCGATCTGGCCCTAGTACACCGAAGCGTCGTTTCTTCAGTCGATCATTCGGGTCCGAAATCGGAAATCCTTCGAAACAGACAAGCCCCCGTTAGTGGAGTTTGAACATAGTTGGACGGTTTTATTTCATCGTATCACGTCCGAAATTCAATTATCATCAGGTCGAACTTGTGAAAAAAAGATGATGAGCGGGTGGAAGGCTCATTCGTCCGACACGGTGGGGCATTGATACCTATGGTCAGGAATTAAATTGTAATGCCAAAATATTCCTTATGCGGACCGATGGGTGCTGTCTTGGAGGGCGCCATTGGTGTTCAATAACCTCCGAACAGACGCGCGGTAGATTCCTTGGCACACCCCTTATAGATGCTGAACACGTTGCCCAAGCCAGACAAATTATCGAGGTAAACACCGACAACAGGTCCGGTCCAGTCAACGTTGAGACCCTTGGAGATCATGTAGCCCAGAACCGAACCCGCTGGTGAGAAACTCCGAGAAGAAACTCCGAGACCTGTGCAAACCGCACTGGCCTGTCGTTTGCTGATGGCTTATGACTGAAGGGGCTCGAAGGTAAGATTAATATTATCGCTGGTACTACTGCGACTATGTTGGAAAAGGAAGAACTTCGTTTCGGATGGTTCTACAGTAAACAGGACTTGCCAGGTCCTGTACCGTATATCGAAGGAGCAATTAAGGGCTTAGAGCTTAGTCTATTTCCACCGCTCTCACAAGGAAGATCGTAGACACCACCATTGATGAAGAGAGAAAATGAACCAATCCCTATGGACGTTCGAGGGCTCTGACCGAGATTTTCCGAGCCTAGTTAGGCAGAAGGTCTTGGGATGGCAGAGGCTTCGTACATGGATCGTGGGATTACTGCCCGATTGGGAAAGTTTTATTATATGCACGGTCAAGCACGACGCGCTTTGACTTGGACCCAGCACCTCTCACGCTTTTAGCGCCCTCCAGGTCGGCAGATCGCCGAGAGAAATGTCGATCCCTGAATGTTCGAGAACTAAGTTAAGAAAGATCTCGGCAATTAATCTTATATACTATTATACGAGCCAGAGATTAAGCGAACAGCTGACAAGGTCCGCAATCCAATGCCTACTGAATGAAAATGGTGGTCTGCACGCGCCGCGTCCATCCACATTAGACCCCCTTCACACGTAGCTGGAGTTGAGTATCCCAAATATAATTACTCGGGCCGACTGTATAAACTCAGAGGATCATAGAATGCTTCGTGCTGGTTTTCCGATATTTGCCTCAGCACATGTCTGCGCATGACGAGGAGGAAGGCTAGTTGGGCTTATCCATGAGCTAGTCTATAATACATTGGGCGCACCCAACCGTGGGGTTGAGGATAGGGCTCACGAGGAGGCTGTATTTGGGGGCTGTTGTGAGAAGTGGAGGAGTAGGAACGGCGAAGAGTTCAATAATTAGAGGGGGACTCATCGCAACCCAAGAAATCACCTGAATTCAGAATTTTTGGCTCCTACATATCTAGCAATCTTCCCTTGGGGTCGACTTGTAGGCTTCCGGTGGTTTGCGAAAGCGTGTGAGAGAGAGTCTCGATTTTACAACAGCAAGCCGCCATAAGGGTGTTGACACGTGGTTCAGCTTATGGCTGCGACCCTCTGTACAGAATCACGTAAGCACGCCAGGGTTTTCATATCAAGAGGGAGGAAGTCTGGAGGTGGGGTTTGAGGACGTTGACGGTGTAGAGCAGATAGGATTTATGGCGCTGGAGTTTCCCAAACTCGACATGGTGGTTGGTTGATGCATGGTATGGTTCATGGGGCTTGGTCAGAGTGTGCATAGCTGGACTGTTACCTTTTGGTGAATGCGCCCGAGCGATGCATGAATGACTCTAATGCATCAGTGCATTCGGCGATCCCAAGTATATCCGATAGGTTGAGATCTGATACAGCTTCCTTAAAAAGCGCCGATACCGGCCATCCAAGAAGCTTGACCGAAGTATGTTTGGACTTTCTATCCGCGGAGGCACTCCGTCGATTCCAATGGCCAATGGAACGAACCGCAAGTATCACTTTCCTATGAAAGCGAGGCCTAGGTCTATCCTAAGCTGAAAGACCGTAAACTACTAGCGATACGTTTGCGAAGCGTCTGCCAGGCTGATCATGAGTTGAGCACTACGCGACCACGCTTCGGCAAACTACGGTCAAAGGCCCTTCATCACCGACAGCGTTGGCTCCTATTCTACTCCATCCAAGATTGTGTCTACGATCTTTCCGTCTGAGGCGCTGAGATTGGACGGTGTTCCAAATTCCTCTCCCCATACAAGTCCCGTTTAGGTGAAAATAGACTAGGCTCTAAGCCCTTGATTGTTCCTTCGATACACTGTGCAGGACTTGGCAAGTCCTGTTTACCGTAGAACCATCTGGGTCGAAGTTTTTCCTTTTTCAACATGGTCGCAGTAGTAACAGCGAAAAAAATCAATCTTACCTTCGAGCCCCTTCAGTCAGAAGCCATCAGCAAACGACAAGCCAGCGCGGCTTGCACAGATCCCAGAGTTTCTGACCAGCAGGTCCGGTTCTGGGCTTCATGATTTGCCGAATTCCCAAGGGTCTCGACGTTGACTAGACCGGACCTGTTATCGGTGTTTACCTCGATAATTTGTCTGGCTTGGGCAACGTGTTCAGCATCTAGGGATGTGCCAACGAATCTACCCGCGTCTCTGTTCGGAAGATATCAAACACCAATGGCGGCCCCCAAGCCAGCACCCATCGGTCCGCATAAGGAATATTTTGGCATTACAATTTAATTCCTGACCATAGGTATCAATTCCCCACCGTGTCGGACGAATGAGCCTTCCACCCGCTCATCATCTTTTTTTTTCACAAGTTCGACCTGATGATAATTGGATTTCGGACATGATACGATGGGATAAAACCGTCCATCTATGTTCAAATTCCACTAATCGTGGCTTGTCTCTGCTTCGAAGTATTTCCGATTTCGGACCCGAGATGATTGACTCAAGAAATGACACTTCGGTGTACTGGGGCCAGATCGGTGCGGCATTCGCCCGAGGAATGAGCTCCTGCGTCTTAAACGTGCAATTAGGGGCGTGACTCGTACTTTTCATCCTTTCATAATGCGTATTTCGCGCACCATGAGCGCTTCCGCCCTTCCAAGCCCGCAGGACTCGTATGCTCGAGGCCAGGCTTCCCTTATCAGGAATCCATCACCAGTCCCCGAGTAGAAGATCTGATTGATAACACATTGCAGTATTGCTGAAGGAACTTGAAAACGGTGGTCCGTGCTGTGTTGTAGGGATATCAAATGCCTACCTGATGGACACCACCATACCTCAGCAATCACCGAGTGCGCCCTTCTAGCATATTTCTACAACCATGGCTGCCGTCTCATCCTTCAACACCCAGGACGTTCGTCTCTGGAATAAGCCCCAGCCCCAGACTTCCAAAACCATCAACTTTCCCCAGACCTATGTCGCTACTCCTCGCCTCGCCTCTGGGATCAACATGCTCGACATGCAATGCGGCACCAACCTTCGCGTTCGAACTTTCAACGACCAGGTCGACCCCCAGAGGTATACCGCTCACGCCGACACCTGGGCCGATACCACGCTCTACTCGTGTGGAATGGACACCCTCGTCTTGAAGCCGGCCAATCTCGACATCCTGTCGGGCCAATTCAGCACCGAGGAGGACCATCCTTGGAACCAACCCAAGCCTCAAACCTCCCG
>WSTX01008253.1:0-11794 GCA_019633405.1 Tulasnella sp. 408
TGGTGATGGCGCGAGCTTGGCGCTGTAGAGATGAGATTTTTCCTTCGTGGCGCAATGAATGCTCGAGGAGGTAGTGGTCGTAGAGCAACGCGGGAGTCTTTGGACTTCGGGTGATGCGAGGGAGATAGCCCTGTCAGTTTTGATTCCCTTAGCGTGCTGCCCTCGACACTAGCGACCAAATGATACAACATTCTATGTCAAGTTGCACTCCATGCTCTTCTACCACTTAGGGTGCTGAGACTTGGGAAGGAGTATGGATAAAAGCTGTGATGGAGGGAATGAATTACTCCGATGCCATTGCTAGGTTATATATAGGCCGGGTGGGGGCTGAAGGAAGCTCAATTTTCACGGCTTGCTTAGTGGGCAATGTGACTGCCTATGACCAAGGGACATACATCTCAAGCTCCTACAAGTATACCTGGGCGCATATTGTTGATGGGCTCACTTGGTGCTTAAAGGAGTGCCGGAGAGATCGCGCATAATAATTTAGATGGGGGGGTAGTTGCGGTCAGGATATTGCCCCGTACCCAAGGAGCAAACGCGACTTGGAAGGAAGGGCCAGCTTATTCTTTCTGACCCGAACGGGCCGAACCGCCGATTTCTGCACGCCTGAAACTTAGCTCATATGTTCTGTTTAATGGTTGTACCTCAGATAGTACGCCGTGTTGACGAAGATTGTTGGTGGATCGCCATTTAGACTGAAGGAATCGTTGGACCAAACCGAGCTTGACACTGCTGATCTAAGGACCCAAGGTCGATTGCCTATGTAATCCTCTGCAAAGCCTGTGGTACGGTGACTACTTAGCCCGCGGACACGTAACTTGGGGAGCTGGCTGCTGGTCCGTTCTCGGATGGCTGACTGAACGCGTAGTCGAATGGAGATGACCCTCGCCTTCGGACCCTTTTGGGGACAGTGACCGGACTCAATCACAATATCATTGCTGGTATCCATGAGCTCTATAATATTGCTTGAGGTGACGAGAGTAAGACGAGAGGGTCAAAGCTCGACAAAGAGCGTTTCAACTTCGCGCCGTTTCCTGCCGACGTTCCCCAGGGTCAAAGGAAGCAGCACGACTGCTCTTTGTTCTATGTACAGAGTTGGACCTCTCTGAGCTGCTGCTGAGCCGTTCGGGTCCGAAAGTCCTTGTTTCGGGGGAGCGACCCTTTGCGAGTACTGAGTTGGTTACCCGTCGATATTTCAAGTGTTCCACCCTTGCTACAACGAAATTCACGGGAGAGTTGCCGTAAGCAGTAGTAGAAACCTTGCTGTGTAGGGGGCGCAATCGTGAGTTTTCCGGGAACGGGGTCAGTGGAGCTTTTGTTGGCGGCGGTCGTGCCTTGCTACCGTCAGCATCTCCCACCCACTCGGTCAACCCCTTCCATTCCCTAGATTCCGAGGCCAAAATATATCCATTTCAGTCTCCGATACTCACTGCCTTTCTACTTCTCATATATCGGGTCCCCTCCGCTCGGCGCTCTGGTCAAGACAGAAACCAGTCCCCCCCTGGACCTTGAACACTTCCAATCCAACTGCCCCCCACGACATTGAGCACTTCCAATCCAACCCCTCCCCCCCCTCTACTTTAGTGTCCTCGCTGCCATGCAACACTCCACAGTAAGCATATTCTGGCGGTCTGGGGTTGCACAGACCATGGTCTCAGTAGAGCTAACTAGGTTCACTCTGCAGTCGTCCGTCATCCTTCCTCCGATCCGATCCATCTTTGACGATGTGGCACGCTATGAGGCCGCCAAACGATACTCTCACCTATATCACTTACCCAACTCTCCCAACTCTATCCATCCGTTCACCAACCGCACCCTTCCTTCCCTCGTCTCGAACGTCCATAGTCGTTCAACGTCTTTGCGATCGTCATGCCGGACTCTCCCTCGTATCCCCCCCTATTCACAGGCCCCTTACCCCCCTGCACACCTCCAAGATTCGTACCTCCGGGTCCCTCATAATATTCTGTGTCAAAACGATTCAGGTGAATCTAGTCACCCATGGAGAGATCGTTCTCTCAACGCATTCCGTCCACTGATGGCTTCGGATTCAAACCCCCCTGAGGTGTGTAGCTCATTGCGCCCTCTCTTTCACGTTTTCCAGCGGATGCCTGATGTTCGAATCGAATTCTAATGTAGACCGGAGAGCTCTCCCCTGGGTCCAACATCACACTTCCAGTCGCGCTCCCCGATCCGGCCAGAGACCCTCAACTGAAGCATCTTCCGCCACCCATTGCCAAAGGAGCTGCTCCTTGTGTATTTACAGACGGCTTCCGAGTCCGCGCTATGGATTTTCCCTCCGAACAAGCAGTTTGGGTACCCTCAGTTCCTTCCCGAAGTATCATCGAGCCGGCTATTGAGCATGAAAGTCTCCTTGCTTTTCGTCTGGCGCATAACCCTCCGCCTTCGCCGTCTCTCCCACTGTCACCAACTATCGAAGGAAGCCCCAGGATGACACTGCCATTCCCTCTGATCCCAGCGACGCCAGCCGGATCTAGGTCGCAGGAATCCTTGCCGGAGGCTCAAACTCTTTCTTCACAGAGCCCTAGAGGGAACTCAACATCAGATGAAGCTCCTGGGCCGATTCGTGCTCACGTAAAGCTTACCAAGAAAGGGAAAGTAAGCTTGGAGCTCATTCCGCCTTCCAATTCTTTCGATAACTGACGACCGACGTGTTCTCACCTGCAAGCCGTACACCCGAGATCGCCAACCAGAGCTCACGAACCCTCCTAACCAGAAGAAGGTCTCGCGAACAACGTGGTGTCAATGGGAAAAGGATGCTGCATTGGAGGCGATTGATTGGTACGAGCAAGAGAACCCCGCATTCGTCTTATCGAAGAGTACGGATAGAGAACGCAAGCTTGCTCTCCCCGTTATTTATAATCATATCATTTCGATCGTTGTGCCAAAGAGGTGGCGCCGTACCTAGTAAGTTCAACCTCGCAGATCTTCATATACCAACAACCATCTCACTTGCTTCGTGCCATTCTACAGCGATGGGCTCTTGACCTGGACAGCTAACGCGAGAAAACGTCCAACTCTCAGGAGACCTGCAGGCTGGGACGGTACAACTACTGGAGAATCTGCAAAATGCGTGACTTCCAGCAAGGCGACAGCTGACAAGCCTAAACAAACTACAAAAGCCGCGTAACCTTCTCTCTCCCCCATACAGGTTTTTTGCATGCGAATCAGATTATCTATTTTTTACGCTTCCCACACCCTTCTACCTTAACGCTTGTACTTGTTCATACTTTAAACTTCGTCTCTTTATTCCGGGCGACTGTCAGGCGCTAGCTCTGCTATTCTCCTTACTTTGTGCTCATTGCGCGATGGAATTTGTAATTTATCCGGTGGTTTCCATGGGAGTCTCATTTCTCGTACAAGTTGCATCAAAGCCTCACGTGCAATCTCTACTAAACTGTGGCTTCCTCATTGGCTTTCCAAGACTCGAAATCGGGGCGTCTTCCCCTGTCGCGCGGAATCGGCCGAAAGGGAAAATAGACTTCTTGTCTGAGACGGAAGTGAAGTCAGGGTTGAAGATCTGGGGCCCGGGAGCCGCTGGACTGGGCTCAATTCAGGGAACGACCTTCGACCGTAGAGGCCCAGTGAGTGGATGTCCGACGATGGCAGAGTTGGTTTTTACAAGCAGCGCCACTCGTGTTCTTAATACTCTGCTCTAACAAACGGGTGAAGAGATCACTCGTCGCCCAGGTTTCTCTGGAGATTGATCGCTGTCGATGGGCTAGTTGCCTGACGCAGAGACCCTTACCGTCCAGCGAAGCGTGCCGTCAATCTAGCCTCGAAAGCTACCCACTAGCAGATCGACGACCATCCTCGACCTACACACTCGCCCGGATGGATCCAGAGCCTAACGATACACCCATGTCAAGTTTACTTCTTAATACGTGCTAGTTGTTCCTAAGGTATAAGAAACATAACACATCCTGGTCGGCTTGGCCGTTCCACCGGTGAACAGGGCTGGTTTGGACGAAGCCAGCCGATCTGTTAACACAAGCGCTACCCTTGAAATCAAGAACATACAAATATATTCAAGAAGATATCTATCCTGTGCGTTATAAACATCCCGAGGTCACTCGCTCTGCTGCCTCAGTTCTCTAACACTTTCCCAAGCGTCTCCTTCCCACTCGTCTCTCAACCGGGACATCACATTACACTCTCCAGGACATAATGCCATAAGGAGCTCTGAAATGCTCACCTCCGAGCCTTGCGGTATGATGGATCTTCGAACATCGAACAATAGCCTCCCGCGCGGCTGGAGGATTGCGCGCATGTTTGTGACTTCCACCCAGAATGGCCTCGTCCTCGAATCTACCTCCATGTTAAGCTCTTTTAGCCTTGGGAACTCAGGAGAAGCTCTCCGAGAACGTAGAGAGACGGCCCCGTGAACCTGCAAGGGTTTCCTCTAATCCGCCTAAGCGTCGGTGGGTCAGATTGGGCCATGCATGTATAATGGCCCACACGACTTGATCGTCTACTTCCAATCCGGAAGGACCGAGCATGATGGAGAATTTCGACATGAAACGGCAGGATAAGAGAGGTTCCACATCTGCCCACTGCGGAATGCCCGAATCGTAGAAGGTTAGGCTGACGGACGTGAGGTTGGCCATCGAAGCGATCGCCTGGAATAGGCTCTCCCGGGGTCCAATGATTTCGCCCATGAGACTCATGTGGACTTCCTCCATGTTTGGTGAGTTTAATACACACGCAACCGCTAAGGCGGAGGTGTAAGGGCCCCACGTATCCAAGAGAACAAGAGATTCGAATCCAGGTGAATACTCAGTCCGCTCTCCATCGCGGCCGGTGAACTTTAAGTCAAGTTCCCGGAGCTTGGGAAGTCGAGCCGCCTCCTGAACGATGTCCTCGCCATCTAACCTCGGGCAGGGACGTGGCCCCAATTTCTATTCTCCGAAGTGGGTGGGCCTTGGCGAGGAGAGTCTTCATCGATTTGTTTACGGGGCGTTTGTTAGAGCCGTCAAAATTGATCTCCAGCTTCTGTAGGCTGGAAGCTGAGAAAAGTGGAAGAAGAATTGGGATCTCTTGGTGACCGTAACGTAGAGGTGGAGGGAGATAAAGCTCTGGGAATGTGAGATTGATCTGATGGCGCTGAATCACTTCCAGGAGCGGGTCGTAGTTGTCACTGTCCGAGAATGTAAGCTCCCTGATCATATTGGCTCTGGAGCGCACGTGGCTCCATTCGGTGGCGTTGGGAAAGTCCACCAGCAAGAAGGTTCGAGTCTGTCAAATCACGTTAGAAATTGGACTACACCACAACGGGACAGAGCTCAGGAAGCGTGCGCACCGATTCGCTCTTGGGACCACTCAGCTTCGTAGAGACAATATCACGGGGTAAGCACCCAAGAAGGTTCTGGAAGTCATCGACTTCCTTCCAGACGAGTCGGATGGCTTCGACAGAGAATGCTGGACATACTAGGGAGCATGAAGGAGATCTCATTTCTCGTCCAGGAACAGAATAATATACGCAAGAAGCTCAGTGATATTCCATATGACTAGTAGAGAAGTAGGCCAATAGTGAGCTCGACGGTTCTGGGGGAGGCGGGGTGATGCCGAGTGGTCTGCCAACCGTGAGAAATCAACCAGTTCAGATTTCGACTCCGACTGCACTCAGTCGAATCTGAAATTTCCTTTCCAGGCCAGTCGGCTCCTCTCACTATGTATGATACGGTCCGCGTCAACTTGGTATTCGTTCTGCCCATGCGATATGCTTTAGACCAAGCACGCTCCTCACGTGTGAACCCGGACGTTTCATACAAGAGTTATTCAGAGGAATAGTGGATATAGGCCAAGGCATGGAGGAGGGGAGCAAGTGGATCACGTAGGGAATCTAGAGGTGGCCGGGATAGGCTAGGTTAGCATGTTAGTTCCTATGACTGCTGGGACGGATAACGGGAGAACGGTCGCGACGCCATTTACACTTCATAGCGTTTCGTTACTTTGAGAGCCTCGGAACATAAGACGCGTAGCATGTACCGGCTTCAGGATGGCGGGAAACCCAATTGTCATATTCTGGAGATACTGCAGAGTGCCTGAAGGTCGAGGCCTGGATTTTTGAATAACACGAACAGCGGACGCTTACGATAGCAGGCTACACCCCAGCGACGACAAGAGAGGTAAGCTCCTCTGCGTAAAACGCGTTCGTGTGTCTTCGGGGCTGTTCCTGCGCCCATGATTGGTTCCCTAGGGATCAAACTCGTTTGAATCTCCGAAATGAACCGAAGAGCTTCGAACGCAATGCACTCGAAGCGCAATGCACTCGGAAGGCAACGGGTGGGTCCTCAGTCGTGCCTCACCCAAAAGCCGTAGGAGGTCGTGAGGTGGCCGAACGGTCAAGAAAATTGTCCCGGCGAGTCATCAATCCCAGTTCAAAATGGTAGGCTACAGGACAGCGCAAAGCTCAGTCGCCCCGTGGTGCGAATCTACGGGCCCCGAGAATATGACCAGTGAGGAACGAGAAACAAGGCAGTTGAAGTGTACTATGAGGTGCCAATTGAGCGAAGAGACACATTGAATGTGGGATCGGTTGTGCGAGAGCGTTGCACGACGCAAGGATATCTGGGCGTGTCGGGCCCACTCGGCATTGAACTATGCGCCGAAGACGTTGTCGATAATGATTTGAGGATTTGCGAGATGTGAGGTTCTGCTTGACTCTTGTAGTCAAAGTTCAAAGGGGGATTCGGGAGTCTCGCTTATTTCCGTCTTCCCCTTCGGACCAGAACAGAATCAAACCTCCACGTAGTGCCCACTCCACCCCAACCAGACAAGGGCCGTCGGTGTCTGCACTCAACCACGGACTCAGAAACTCAACAACGGACTCAGAACAAGACTATCACCCCTGACGAAGTTCCTCCACCTGAAGACCAAGCAAGTGGTGCACTGCACCACGGAACGAGCTGGGAAGTATTGAGCTCCCTCCCCACAACCAAACGACACATCCCATGACCGAGAAAGCGGTAATCTTTTTCACAAATACATTATATTCGAGAATCTCGTCCGCTGAGTTTGTCGAGATTGGCCGAAAGAGGCGTGGGGTGGTGGGAATCGACTGTTACATTCGGGACGCTCATGCAACTTCGCTTTCAGAGCTTTAGAAACACCTTTGCGCTGTTGTCTAAGTATCTTTTTCCGTAGCAGGAGACACCAAGGAGCAACTCCGACTCAACAACCAGATCTCAATCGTGGTGCAAAACCCTTCTCACGGAAGACACGACCCGGGACCGTCCGGACATCAGCCGGAGCCATTGTAGAGGCGGATTTGTTTTGCCAGAGCTGTAGAAACAAGACGGGTAGAGTGTGACGAACACTTGGCTGGGAAAATTGAATCAAGATATTGAAGAGTGGAATGACCAAAGATCGTTGACCGCATATCTCTGGGTTGTGTTGGCTGGGCCAGCAGCCGGAGTGGCGTGAAGCGTACCTCGAGCCACACCCGTGACGGCGAGCGCGCCTAGCACCGGAGTCGCTGTTTGGGCGCCTTATTCGCAACAAAACACGAATAAATGGCCTTCTAGATCCAAACTATTAGACCGTGACGATGAGTCGAGCATTGGTGTTATGACCATTGAGACCGGTGGACACAGTGTTTAGGAGTCGAGGATCCCCGCCTCGGCCAGATCATGACTCGTTGGCAAGAAGCAATGCAACCGCATACATTCTTTGGGACCTTGGATGGCTTTTGGAGTTCGGTACTTTGGTCGGGCGCCCTACGTTGAAGAAGATAGTTGGTCCATATCCATTTTTACTGAACGGGTTGTCAACCAGCCCAAGCTGAGCAGCGTCGACCCACGAACGCCGCCAAGCTTGGATAGAAGCCATGGTCGCAGATCCAGCACTATGCTAAAGACCTGTTTGGTGGAAGTGACTCCGTAACTTGCGAGGCTGGTTGCTGGTCCGTTCTTGAATCGCTGTGATCGAACTCGCGGGACCAGTCGCTACACGCCGCCGGGCGGGAATGAACTTGACGCCTGAAGCACCTCTTGTAGAATATCGCTGAGCTATTTCGTACATCCATCGTCGACCAGAACAGGCCTGAGCATGGTGATTATGGTGGGGTGGACGATTCGAGAAGGTCAAAGCACGACAGACGACGTTGCTACCGTCCTTGACGACCTCCTAGACCAGATCAACGTAGGCTCCATAGCTCTGCTCGATGCTTTGTCCAAGACAGAAACAACTAGATGCCTTCGAGACACGGTGGATTTTTGGTCTCAGAACTCCTCGTTTCTGGGAATGGGATCTTTTGTGTCCCCAGGAAAAACGCCAGCTTCAAGGATAGTCCCGTTCATGTATCGAGCCCAAAACTCCCACTCGGTCCCGGCTCTGATCGGGCATCTTTGTGGTAAGGGCGCCGAGATGGGCCCCGACGAGCGTGCTCATAACTTTTCCCTAGAACGGGAAGAGCCGCCATCTAGCTTGAGTGGCGGTGGTTGTGCCTTTGTTGCCTTCCCAATTCCCTGGATTCGGAAGACCAAACACCTCCATTTAACGCTCCGCCCTTCACCGCCCTCCTTTTTTTCATCCTCGGTCAACTTGAATCTTGTCACAGCGGAAACAAATCCCCTTATCCCTCGATCTTTGTGTCCTCGCTCCCATGCAAGAGGCAAACCCGACAGTCCCGCATCGCTTGATGATGACTAGGCAAGCTCGTCCACATGTAAAGTCGACTGTCACGCTCCCCTCGATTCGATATTTGTTGGACGAAGTAGAGCGGTATGAAGCCGTCAATGGATTTCATCCCCTACCTAGCCCTTCAAAGCCCACTCACACCCCTGTCAACCAGCCTTCGTCTTCTCCCGCCTCTGATGTAGTCAATTCTCCTGTTCCTCTCCCGTCAGCCCCACGACTCACCTCTCGCTTTCTCCCTTACCTCGCGGCCTGTCCAGCGACTGGCACATTATCCTCCAGGTTCATCCCTTCATTTACTATCCCCGGGTTCTGGTACACTCGAGGTCTGTAGATTATTTCAGCCCCTAGGGCTTCAGGCCTTCGAGCAGATCGCTGACATTCGGATTTCAATGTAGACTGTAAGCCCTCCAAGTTCACCCTACTCTGTACCTCTGGCCTCGCTTCCGGGTCTCCGCGAAACTCCTCAACTCGAGAAGCTTCCATCTTCGAACCTCGGACGAACGGTCCTTGTTAAGGATAAAGATGAGGCGCCAGCGGACGCCATGGATTTGCGACTGGACCAAGTCAATGAACCGCCTCCAATACCTCCTCGGCCAATCCCTCAATCTACCCCAGAGCATGACGCTCTGTTTCTACCCTCTTTACTACGCGCCGCCCATTTACACCCTCCTTCTCGGTTTCCGCATCTATTCAAGGCAGCCGTAGGATCGCCGACAGTCGGCTTCCATCCCCTCTCATTCCAGTACCACTCAACCAGCCGTCCTTGAAGGTTCCCGGATCAGAAGATCAAATCCTGAGCCCACAAACCTGCGGAAAGCAAGGCAAACCTGCTGTGCCCCGGATCGATGACAAACTTACCAAGCATGGAAAAGTAAGCTTGGGAAATATTCCGTCTCTAGATTTCTGTGATGACTGACTGGCAGTATATGTTCATCTAATAGTACTATACCCGTTGTCGTCCTGAGGACCTCAGGCTCCCTCCTGGCCGAAAGTTGCTCACTCGTAAAACTTGGACGAAATGGGAAGACATGGCAACATTGAAAGCGCTTCAGTGGTACAAGAGGTGGAACAGAAGTTTCAATATCCGCAAGAGCTCCGAGGACGAGCAGCATGTCGCTCTCCCGATCATCTACAGATATATCATCCGGAAACTTGAACCACAAAGGTGGCGGCACAGCTAGTGAGTTGAATGTCGCGAGTGCTAATACCGATATTGACCATTTAATACCTCGCCACACTACAGTGATGGGCTTCTGAAATGGGCGGACAATGTCAAAGGTCGTCCGACTACTAGGAATCCTGCAGGTCGCGATCAATCGACTAACAGGAGACCGACTACACGAGGGAGCTCGCGTAATGCGGCATTGCGGAAGCGATAAACCACAAGACGTCCTACTACTACCGCGGTGTAGCTCACCCGCCTAGGCTTTATATACGTTAAGTATCTGAAGTTCTCCATTTTTCATTATGATACTCCTCATCGGGTTTTCTTTGTCCTTTTCCTGTCTCTACTCTGGGCGGCCGTCAGGCATTTGGTATCTCGTTGCCTTACTTCACGCTCACTAAGTTATAGAAAACACCATCTTCTCATGACCTCCACCTACTTGTAAATTTTCTCCTGATCCATAAATGCCTTTGTACATATTTGGTAGCAATGTCAAGTTGTTTCCCTCATAAACCAAGACCAATGAATGATTATGGAAGATCTCAGAGAGCGGCGGTCCGTCAGAGAAAGGTGGGCCAGGATTCGTTGACGAGGGCAATGATCGCAGACCTTGCTTTTCAGAGGTACTTTCTTCATCGAGAGCAAGACGTTGATGAGTCCTTGGCTACAGGAAAGAAATGAATACATTGTATCAGCATCATATAGACGTAAATAATGGAGGCAGATGTGTGGTTCAAGCTTGAACAGACACTCGCTGACTGCAATTGAAGCCACCGTTCAGCACCTTGTGTTTAGTTCAGATCCATTTCCAACTAGTGCAACTATTACTACTAGGATGAGGATTTGATCCGGTAACTCTCTCCCACGGAAGCGCGCTCCGGTAACGAAGGTGCGGATGGCGTTTCGCAAGAGGGCCCTATCCAGATTAAAACAGGCCTTCCTGACTTGGCCAGAGGTGGAATAAGTCGTTAGCCTATACCTTTGTGGTTTAAAGTAGGGAGTGGGAACCGACAACGGATGAGAACGAGGATGACAACTTATGAATCCTTGCGCCGTGTTCAGACTACCGAAATCCACGCTGGTGACGCCAGTGATGAAGATGCTAGCTCTCCGAGCCATTTGTGGTGGATACAGGTCGATTTCAGTCTCGGGATATAGGAAAGAAAGATGATCATCGCTGACGACTTGCCACGGAACTCCTTACATGTTTGGCGGGCGCGCCCACGCCGCCACCACATGCCGAAGTATGTTGTATTTCTGTTCTTGGAAGAGATGGAAGCCTTCCTAGTGGTTTTGGAAATACATAGGGGAAGTCTACGCTTGCCGACAGCTTGCGCAGCTTTCATGGCTCATTCGCCTCCTCACGGTTGGGGCTCGATTTGTTCTGACAAAGGTGCCTTAGTCCTCAAAGTCGGAGTCGTTCTCGACGTCGGTGTCGGTGCCGCTTTTGTTGGAGATGCTGTCATTAGTCAAGTTGAGAGAGGTACCCTCGACGTCCTGCCAGAACAGAACAGGTGAAAGAAACATGAGAATTCCGTCCATTGAAGCAGGATGTGGAGGACATAGAAGCAGTCATGAACTTACATCGCTTTGCCCTCGTGATGTTTCCTCAGTAGATACTACTGTGCCATTGTCGTTAGTAGTCGTAAAGGGGGCACTAGGCATAGTGACAGGCTGCAATCCAGCGTAGCACGGCGTAGGTGGAGGGAAGTACAGAAACCGAGGAAGAATCGTTGCTCGGGATTTACTCTACAGGTGGGAACTTTATGCGAAAGGAAATGGGTCAGCAGTGCATGGGTGCAGCGGAAGTCCTTGTGAATGATCAATAGCCGAACCTCTTATAGCGGGCTGAATCGCTCTAGTGTAAGGCGGCGGACCGCCATACGAAACTCCGAGCGTTTACCCGACATCGCGCTAACGTGACTTTTCCCCGAACAGAAACCGCCACTCGCGCGACTCGTCAACAGA
>WSTX01008254.1:0-11788 GCA_019633405.1 Tulasnella sp. 408
GACGCCGACGGAGAAGGTGACGAGGCAGTACTTGGCCTTGAGCACGTCGCCGGATTCGAGCTGCACGGCGCAGCCCGAGTCGTCGTAGGTGACGTCCGTGACGGTCGAGGACATGAGCAGGTTGGACGCTTTGAGGAAGGTCGCTGCTTCGTCTTGCAGGATGTGTTTGAAGCCTGAATGTGGGGGCCGAGGTGGGGGTTAAGGTCAGGCAGGGAGGGTGGATAGGAAGGGGGGGAGGGACGACGGACCTTTTTGGTCGACGGAGAGCAAATTCTCGTCGCTGAACCCGCCTCTGGAAGCGTCGAAGGTGAAGTTGTTGTTGAACGAGGTGGCGATCCAGCTGGATTGCTGTTTAAATATGTCGTCAGCAAGCCTGATCCTGCCCCTCCAAACGTTCTTCGGAGAGTGGAGCTAGATTCAGCGACCGACCTCGGGTGATTGAGCCCACTCCCAATCGAAGTGGAAGTACTCCGACGCCCAATCGTACTTGTTACCTTCGCGGTAGCCCATCACGCTGTAGCCGGCGCGGGCGTTCAAGTCGACCTTGCGGTTGTCGATGCGCTCGCCTTGAGAAAGGATACGTCATCCGGTCAGCGCCAGGAATCCAGCGTTCTACGAAACGCAACCTACCTGCACCAGTGATGAGAGCATCGTAGGCGTTTTCTGCTCGGGTGAACTGATAGTATGCGAAGAAGGGTGTCGTCAGTCAAGTATGCCTCAGGTAGAGCGGAGCGAGGTTCGTACAGCGTCTCCGAAGTCGGCGTGTCCCTTCTCGTCGTAGAACTGGATGTCCTCCCAGTTGTTCGTGGTCGTGACGAGCTTGTGCTTGAGCGCGAGACTGTAAATGGGGTTGATGGGGCCATTACCTTTTCACAAGGGCGAAGGATGATTACATCAGCAAGAGGTGGACCCCGACGCCCAATGACAACGCCCCCGCCCTTCAAGACTTCACACTTACCAGTCTGAGTACCCTGCACCCAATTGCATCCTACTTCGACGGTGTAGTTCTCGACCTTGTAACTGTGCATCCTGCCACCGAGTTCGTCCCTCGCTTCAACGATGAGGAAGTTGTCGATGCCGGCTTCATGGAGTTGTTGGGCTGCGATGACGCCCGCAACGCCTCCACCAAGGATGAGGACGTCGTAGGTGTCAGAGGTCCATCGGGGGGACGCGGAAGTTGGAAGAGGGGAAGCCGTAGCGAACGAGGCTAGGAAGGAGGTGAGGAGGACAGAGAGCATGGCGTTGTGTTCGTAAGAGGATGTCGTGAAGAGGGGAGGGGAGCTCGAAGCTGAAGATCATAGCTGCCCAAGTGCTGCCGTTTTTATGTGGACCGTCGAGGTTACTGTAGCGGCTTCGGGCGTGCAAAGGATATAATGAACGGCAAGTGAAGGAAGGGAATACGGTCAGGGTCTGCAGCCGCGAGTGGCTTTTGAAATGGATCTGCATGAGAAGCAGGTAGCGTGTTTGTGTCCGCTTGTTTCCCTCGAGGATCAGACCGCCAGAGGCTTGGCTTGGCGTAGGTGACGATCGAAGCCCACGCAAGGGCGCCGTGAAAAAATGATAGACGCCTCGCTGGACAAAGTCAGGTCTACATGACTCCCACTCATCCAGATCCATATTATCAGTGGTTTAAAACTTTGATAACTTGACTTGTTATACGTGGGGATCTGGACTAGAGGATGTGGCGTCGAAGACGAACTCGGGATGGCGGCCGGGGATAGTGAAGGAAATGAGGGCGAGCCGACGCCGAGAACCAGTAATTTTCCCTTTCTGCAAAGCTTCGAAAGCCTCGGGAGCTTTGTATCGGGCGTCTACAGACGTAACAAAAGCGTACCCTCGGCGGGCAAATGGCTCGGAAGCTGCGTGTCCCATGACAGATTGTGAACTGGGGTGGAGTCACTTGATGGCGTCTGGCTGGAAGAATCGTCTTCATGAAGCAGTCATTTGCATTTTGGGGCGCGTATACTGTGTGCTGTGGCTGCTCAGCTTCTCCCCGACCGTCGACTTCTCCACCTATTGGGCCAATCACGCTGCAGTCCAAGCTCCGACGGCCGGGGTGCGTGAAAACCTTGACTCGAACTTCGAGCATGGGGAGATGAAAAGGCAAAGCCTGGGCCAGATTGGTCAGCAAATGAGTTTTCTGCATCAGCAAAAACCAGCAAAAGAGGAAATTGAAGCCAAGCCACAGGCTTAAGGAGACACCGCCGGAAAATGCAATAACAGCGCAAACAAACACGGGAACAACCACCACGCTGAACGACGTGCTGGCAGAGGAATCCGCTATGACCGTGGGTCTACGAACCATCCATGCTCATTTGTGTCCGAGGACGCGGGGGTACCTATGGGGGGTGGGTTGCGTCGGCGGAAATCTACAAGATGATAAAATTTAGTCCAGCACGTCTCGGAGCAGTCCGACATATGGGGACGAGCTCCCCATTTCCTGAACGGGACGTATTGCGCCACGTCCTGGGTCAGGACTTTATTCATTGGAACGCTGCCAGAGGGGATCGGTTCGTCTGCATTTGGTGGGTGGTTGATGACTGAGCCGAAAGCTCGGCTTCACCCGGCGGTACGGGGACCTTACCCATCCCGAATTGTCCGATTCCGTCATGGCGGCCCACCATCTCCGACGACCGGGGAAAGAAGGAGCAACGAGACTGTGCATGAAAAACTCGACTGCGACGTTTAGCCTAGGATTAGTCAGCAATAGAGTTCTTGCATCAGCAAAAGCAATTGGAGCCAAGCCACAGGTTTAAGGAAGCACCGCGGAAAATGCAATAAATGCAATAAAACCCTACGATCCAAACCCCTAACTTCCCTCCTCGATTCGTTCGTGGAATTCAAGTTCCGGGAAGACATATTCACAACGTTCCTCGCGGGTCTTTAGCAGGGATCTACCCAGAAACATAATTAAAGACATTTGGAGAACTCAAGCGTGGTCATTCCTCTGCCTAGCAGCTCGAGAACCCTATGGCTACTTGGCTTCGCTTAATCAGGGGGTCGAGGAGGCACGCTCAGTTCAGCACCAAATATTCTGACATTGGGAAGGATCAGCTGAATTCAAAGTGCATATGCAAATGTATTAGCTAATTGGTACGAGAACCTTTGCTGTGAGAAGGTGTGTTGAGTCTCAACCGTGCTTAGTGTTGGGCAAAGCTGGCTGGGCTGGGCTTGGGCGAGCTTGAGCCTGACCTTGCTGTGGGCTCCAGCTCAAGCCCTGTCGACGAAGCTCGGCCCAAGCCGACCAAAGCTTAGCTCGAGCCCGGCATTATTACCAAAAGGGGAAATAAGCGGTCCTCAACCGAGCGCAGCGGGCCCTCGCCGCCTATCTCCGCACTGGGACTAACCCTAAAAGGGAACGTTCATGAGGCGTTGATAGGCTTGAGCCCAGCGAGCGGGCTTGGGCAAGCTGCGCTCTGAGCTCAGGCCCGGGCCCACTACCCGGGCTGGCTTAAGCTTGGGCTGGCCCGAGCTGGCCCGAGCCTGAGGCCAGCCCTGGCACAACACTAACCGTGCTTACTCTGCGGGACGAATTACCTTCAAACGTGCATGTAAAATGCTATTAATATAAAATTCTCATGAAATGTTACCAGATTTTTGGATGGCGGCATCGTTGTGGTGGTGATAGGGACTCGTGACCGACGAGAAAGTGGAGAAGGAAGCCGCGCCAACTGATCCCGAACACGCAGGGAGAATGTCATTAGCACACCAATGGCTGAACAGGGCTAAAATGGAACAATTCTACGCATCACATTCATAAGTTAATTCGAGTGTAATGAGGAAAAATTTGTCATATACACCAGGCATCCCAGAATACGTGCAAAAAATTTTAGGCGATGGTTTGCTTTATTAATCGATGGCCACCAGCCCATTGCTTCAATGCAATAGCTCAGTCATGAGTGCTTCGGCTCTACTTGTAAGGTCTGGAGTCTCCGTTGTAAGTGTCGATCTCAGGAACGCAGCTTTGGTTCCAGGTCGCAATAGACGCCAGGAAGACCCATGAGAATCCTTCGTCGATGTCGGTCAGAATTTGGAGGCACTTGGAGTACATTTCGAAGCCGACGCGCCTGATCGGGACACCATAAAGCGTACGCTCTCCTTCGTTTATCTCCAGCAGGTCCAGATCTCTAGGCACCTGGAGTAGAGCGGGATGGCCTCGCCATAATCCTTTCGAACCCGATGCAGCTCGAGGAGAGCTAAAGAGAGTCGGTTCTTCCTTGTGCATTCCCGGCTGTTGAGAATTGCATGTGCGGTAGTGGGAGAGGATGGTGTTGCCGCCGGTTCGGTTCGGTTCGGTTCAGTTCCGGAGCTGGTTCTAGTTTCCAGAAATGTCGGTTGCGGTTGCGGTTCCAAACCAAACCAGAACCAAACCGCCGTGAGCCGGTTTAAGAACCGGTTCGAATATCTTTTTGCGGACCTGACACGGATGCCTGATCACAAGTAGGGAACGCAATCAAAATGCCCTCTTAGCCCTTAGTAATACTACCAGCCTTAATTTTGACCCATTTCACATCTAGATTCATCTCAGTACAGTGTGGATTAAGTGAGGCCGTAATTGGCAGTGATGTCATCGCTTGGGGTGTGCTGCCAAAAACAGGCACGCAGCCGTGATTAAGAGGGTGCTGCTCACATAGCTTGTCTAGCATGCATATTCATGATGGAGTAACGCCATTTCCTGTATTTCTGGAGTAAAATGGGACACATTGAAACCTGATATAGGCCTTGTAGTGCGGGCATCCGATGAACTAGTTCCGAACAGGTTTGGTTCGGTTCTTGAACCAGTTCAACTTCAGAGCAAGGTCGGTTTGCGGTTCTGGTTTCAAACCGAGCCGAACCAGAACCGAACCGAAGGAAACCGATTTGAAACCGGTTCTTCTCGAACCGGCGGCAACACTAGGAGAGGATGATTCCCACTAGGAGAAATGCCCCCGCATTTCTCTCTTGCCCCTCGGAGTATTAGTTTAGTATAAATATTTCACTTAGATTGGTAGTTACGATTAAATACAATGATTATGTTCATTATTTCACACCCGCTCGGGTTCGCATCCCCCCTCTCCGAGAAATCGAAACACCTGCTTCGGTCCGGAGTTCGGGTACTTGAAGTAGAGCGCGATGGCTTTTGCATAATCCTTTCGACCTCGATGCACGTCAGCGAGAGCCCAAAGAGCGTCGGCTCTCCCCTGTTCGTCTCCGGTCTCGGTACGGAACTCTAGGCATTTGGAATAGAGCGCGATGGCTTCGACATAATCCTTTCGAGCTCGATGCCCCTCGGCGAGAGCCCAGAGAGCTCGATGCACCTCAGCGAGAGCCCGAAGAGCGTCGGCTCTCCCTTGTTCATCTCCGGACTTGGTACGGATTTTTAGGCACATGGAGTAGAGCGGGATGGCTTGGTCATAATCGTTTCGAGCTCGATGTACCTCAGCGAGAGCCCAAAGAGCGTCAGCTCTCCCTCGTTCATCTCCGGTCTTGGTACTGAACTCTAGGAATTTGGAGTAGAATTCGATGGCTTTGACATAATCCTTTCGAGCTCGATGCCCCTCGGCGAGAGCCCAGAGAGCTCGATGCACCTCAGCGAGAGCCCGAAGAGCGTCGGCTCTCCCTTGTTCATCTCCGGACTCGGTACGGATTTTTAGGCACATGGAGTAGAGCGGGATGGCTTGGTCATAATCGTTTCGAGCTCGATGTACCTCAGCAAGAGCCCAAAGAGCGTCGGCTCTCCCTTGTTCATCTCTGGCTTCGGTACGGAATCCTAGGCACTCCGAGTAGAGCACGATGGCATTGTCATAATCATTTCGAAGCACATACGCCTCGGCCAGGCTCCAAAGGACGTCGTCTGTCCCTCTGCTATCTCTGGCGTGGTTCTTGACTTGTTGGCACCCGGAGTAGAATCTGAACGTTCCGTGATAGTCAAAGCAGGTCCACCGTCGTCTGTCCCTGATATCGTTCCAAATTGCTTGGCTCTTAGAGTAGAGCGTGGCGGCTTGGCTGTGCTTAGCTTGAAGCGTACGTATCTCCGCAAGTCGGTATAGTGCAACGGCTCTTCCTTCACTGTCGGTGATATTGGTGTAGACGCCCAGAGCCTTGATATAGTACTCTGACGCTTGAGGGTGGTCACTGTGCCGCTTATACATGTATCCTAGCTTCATCAGAAGCTCTGCATAGCGACTGTCTATAAACGCTGTGTCTTCTGTGCGTCCTGGCTTCGGAATGACCATCGGCTGTATTAAATCTCATTCAATTGTGGCATTTGAGCGCAAACCCGCTTTCCTCACCATCCATTCGACTGCTATTCGACAGTCCTCAGCAGCAGGTCGCATACTTGGATTAATGCTCCAACATCTTCCCACAAGGGAACAGAGCTTTTGGATCAACGCCATTCGTACACAGTTGGAGATGCACGGAAGATCTCCACAAACAACGCGCTTGATCACAAGAGCGTCCTTGACATCTTGAAATGGGATCGAGTTCGTCATGACCTATGTTGGGATGGCTTGTAAATCGGGGTTGTAGAGTGACCCACGATTCAGCTTACCTCGTACGCCACCCACCCCAGTGCCCAAATATCGCTGGCAAGGCTCACATCGTCGTCCTGCAGCAGCTCTGGAGCCGCCCAACGAAGAGTATAGTTGTTGCACGTGAGGGTGATGGTGTTGGTTGATGGACAGAACGTTGCTTCGGGCGACAGTACATCCTGGGGCTCGATTGTAGTTCGCTGGCTCTCCCTATTGGGACACTTCGTGAGGGGGCGGCGAGCGGAGCCAAAGTCGGTGATTAATGCGGCGCAATCCAAGTTCACCAATATGTTAACCTGGGTAAAAAAGCCCGACGTTCGCCACTTGCATTGTTACCGGTGTAGGACAACTTACGGATTTCAAGTCGCCATGGCATATGGGGGGCTTTCTGCTGTGGAGGTATTCCAATCCTTTTGTCACGTCGTGAATCTAGAGTACATATGTCTCAGAAATTTTCAAAGGAAAGGGGTGAAACCGTACCAGCGAGATTCGCTCCGGGATCTCCCATTCCTTCGAGGCAATAAATTCCTTCAGGGTGCCGTTGGCTTCCCAGGGGAAAACTAGCCAGATCATCTCCTTCGATAGATCTTCGACAAAACCTTCGAGCTTGATGATGTTTTCGTGACATAGGCTGACCAAGAACTCCATCTCCCTGAGCGTCAACTGAGAAAACCTGAGTGCCAAATCGTACGCGCACCATTTTAAGAAATTAAACTTACGCCCAATACCCGCACTACATCGTCTTGTGTTTCGATCTTCATTTTCTTCACCGCTACAGCCTATAGCGTTGGAATCGAAACGCCGCTCAACGATTCGCCAGGGAAGCCGGGAAGCCATGATCGCCACTTACCTTCCATCGTCCGGAGATTTCACCGTCACAGTCGTGCTCCTGACCTTCTGGTCCTTCACCGTCCTTATGCTTTGCTCCCTCGTTACTTTCTCCTGCTTCCCGACGTCGGCCATGATCCCCCAGACTCTCTATACCATTGTTAGTCTTGAGGTTTCCATCCTCCGACGCGACTAATTGGTCTCTAGTATTATCGGGCGAAGAACAGAGAAGGGCTCTTGAAACTACTGCATACCCGCCCGTGAACTTGGGGGCCCCTCTCCGGAATTCGATCGAGCCAGGATCGATTCGCCATTGGGCAAGCCTCTCCAGCCTGTCCTTCTACCAGAAATATACTCAAGTCAGTTTAATTTTCACCGTCTTTCGAGCCAATGGACACTTACTGTGTTCGGGCTGAGCAAGACGCTCTTAGAGGATTCTTGGGACTCAGAACCAGACATACGAATCGTATCGGCAGGGTTGTATTCGTCGTTCTGCATTGTACCGTTGGACCGCAAAGAGACGGGCAAGTAGGATAGGTATGGCTCGAGTATGGGCTCTACAGAGAGATCGCAAGCAAATGGAACGGTAGAAAACGGAGAGAATGAAGAGTGAGAGGTGATCAGATACCAACGGCAGAGTCCTCACTGCCCCAAGATTATATGCCTTCCTTGCTTACCGCAGACTATCGAGACTCTCAGGGGTCGTCCTGAAATTTAGACTAACCCGTGCAGGCCTAGATGACGAAGTTGAGACTTTGCCGCCCCTGGGCACCTTTGCCGCATGGCCATGTAAACCCCGGCCAGCGGCAAGCCGGGGCATATTCAGAGGCAATCTTGTGATAATCAAATTGATTGATAACATCAATATTTTTCCCAATGAGTGCAGCGCAGTGCACGCGGTCTCCGTTCTAGCCGCTCCGATCAGCATCCGCTTATCGCCGGAACGTGCCCTTGCAAGAACAAGAACACGCCCCACCCTACCGCACACCTTCACGACCAAGAAAGATGCGTTATAATCAGCTTCCGTTCATGTACAGGGCATCGATTCGCAATTAGCGCTTGACAGCCTCAAGGATCGATAGCGTACGGTGCGGGATGTGAGCGAGTGAAGGACCGGGTCGGCACAGGGCTCCTTCAGAACCGAGGAGCCTTTCTTTATCCCGCGAGGTTAGGGGAAGTGCGGCACGTAAAAGCGCCCAACCGTAATTCAAGAACGTCGAGAAGCACTGGGGGTTGTCGCGGTAAGACCGTCAAGCTAAGGTCTCGTATATCCCCTCGGCACCCCACGATTGCGAGGATTGATAAGAAACCGAGGGCTCGCTCCATAGACTATTTGGCTAGGTCATGAGCGTCCGTCTTCTGACCGAGGTGGTGTCCATAATATCAGATAGCAATAACAATACAACATCAAAATGGAACTAGTCGACATCGAAGCCTCATTGCGCATCGATCTCGAAGAGTCAAAGCACTGCCCTCTCGTGCATCCGCCTCGTTTAAATGGTTTCGCTAGTGAACTTCCTGAACCTTGTACCACTGAGGGAAGTAGTCGTTCTTGTTCTGGAAATCTTTTCCGCGGCTAGCGGGGCACCGTCTACCGTCCTTCTTGACGCATTCGGCGATGGCCTTGCCGGCCTTTTGTCCCTCGAGGTAAGCACCTTGGAGGTATCTATGGAGAGAAGGATTTAGAGACCACCTGGCGAAAGGGCCGAGAGCGAGAAAGAGGGAACGTACCCGTAGAATTCAAAGGAAGTGTGTTCGCCGGCAAAGTACAGTGTCTTGATGGGTGCGCGGAGGTTATCTTGGTGTTCGACGTAGAAGCTTCGTGAATCAAGGACAACCGAAGTGTGAGCTTCCTCTCACGTAACCGATCGGGACGAAACGCACCTAGCAGGCCAGTTGGAGAACGCACCGCGGGTGAGCTTGTCGTTGTACCAGCGGTGGAAGTGCATGTGCTTGGGGCGAGGGATCGTTTTCCCGGGGTACATGTGCTTGAGCACACCCATCACTTCGTCGATGACCTGCTCGTCGGAGAGCTTCTCGACGCGCTCGGACTCGTCGCCCTATTTGAGGATCACGAGAAGGAGGTTTGATCAGCCAGTATTCAGTATAGCTGAACACTTGGCTCGTTACCTACCGTAATGGTGACGAAGTAGCTGGAAACGGGGGGGAAGCGAGGTAGGAGGTCAAAGTAAGCAAACGGAACAAGTGTACAGGCAGGGTTTCTTTCCGAAACGTACATTCCGGAGCCGGGGAAGAACCGTGGATGGTCGAGGGATTGCCAGACTGGGTAGTATCCGCGTCGGTAAGGGTCGGCGTACAAGCCCATCTGAAGGAAAGGATCAGAACGTCAGTCAGATTGTTCAGGTATCAACCATCCAGCGACTGAGGAGATCCTCACCTCGTTGTCGTCCCAGAACTTCTCATCCCATTGCAAGAAGATCTATTCCCGCATCACACCCGCGTCAGCCCAACCCACCCAACTGTAGCCACCCGAGTCGATTCCGTCCCCAAGCTCACCTTGGTGTACGTGCCCATCTTCATCGAATCGATCGCCTCCTGCTTCCACTCGGGCCAAGCCGGCACGAACTTGACGTCCTCGGGGTGCTGCAGCACGCCCACGGAGAAGGTGACGAGGGCGTACTTGGCCTTGAGCACGACGCCCGACGCGAGCTTGACGGCGACGCCCCAGTTGCTGTAGGTGACGTCCGTGACGGTGGAGGATAGGAGCACATTGGAGGGCTGGAGGAAGGTGGCTGCTTCGTCTTGCAGGATGTGTTTGAAGCCTGGTGGGTGTGGGGGTGGGGTAGGGTAGGTAAGCACGGGACGGAAAGATTGATGAGGGGGGAAACGGGTGGACCAACCTTTTTGATCGACGGAAAGCACGTTCTTGTCGCTGAACCCGCCCCTCGAAGCTTCGAAGGTAAAGTTGTTGTTGAACGAGGTGGCGATCCAGCTGGATTGCTATATCAAAAACCCTCAATCAGCCGTCGAGAGGTAAGTCGGATGAAGACGGACCTCGGGTGCTTGAGCCCACTCCCAGTCGAAGTGATAGTACTCCGAGGCCTCCTCGTACTTGTCCTTGGGCCGCCAGCCCGTCAAGCTGAATCCGGAACGGGCGCTCAAGTCGACTTTGTGGTTGTCGATGCGTTCACCTTAAGAGAGTATGTCGTCGCCGTGAGTCAGTGCTCCGTCTGTCTAAACGGTACATCCTCGGTACGATATACCTGCGCGGGTGATAAGGGTTTTATAGGCTTCTTCTGCACGGTCGAACTGTACGTGATCGAAGAGGATGAAAAAAAGGTCTCGTCAGTCACGCCCGGACTGGGGATCGAAGTCCCGCCCAAGGTACACGTACGGCGTCTTTGAAGTCAGGACCGGCGTGTCCCTTCTCGTCGTAGAACTGGAGGTCTTCCCAGTTGCTCGTGGTGTTGGCGAGCCCGTGCTTGAGAGCGAGACTGTAGATGGGGTTGATGGGACCTGCACCTTTATACGAGAACGAAGGTCTCACGTCAGCAAGATGATCCGAGGCGGGCCACCCAAAAGCCAAGAAACCTCCGACGTACCAGTCTGAGTACCTTGCACCCAGTTGCATCCCACTTCAACGGTATAGTTAGCGAGCTTGTAATCATGCATCCTTCCTCCGAGCTCGTCCCTGGCCTCGACGATGAGGAAGTTATCGATGCCCTCTTTGTGGAGTTGTTCCGCCGCCATGACACCCGCGACGCCTCCACCGAGGATCAAGACGTCGACGTCGTAGTAAGCTTCAGAAGCCTCTTGCGTTGCCGCGAAGGTTGAAAAGGGGGAGTCGAACGAGGCGAGGCGCCACATGAAGATGAGGAAGAGCAGGATGCCATAGCCGATCGCGACGAGGCAAATCGTCCTTTTGTGGCGTGAAAAACTCCGGCGAAGACTTGTCTTCTGCACCTGCTTGGACTCCAGCAAACTTTCTTCGTCAGACCACGCCATTTTGCCGGGCTGTTATAAGAGGGAAGGAGAGAAGGAACGGGGAGCTCGATCGAAACTAAAGAGAGCATGAAACACTCATGGGCCGGACTTACATATGTGGACCGTAAAGGGTCTGTTTCGGGGAACGACAAACATGGTGAAAAGGGAAATTGAAGCGAATAAGGATAGTCAGGGGGTTTCAGCCGCGAACGGCTTTTCCAAAAGGACCGGAGGGCGTTTGTGTGGGACTATTTGCCTCGAGGATCAGAGCGGCACAGGATGCGGTGCAAAAATAACAAGCGCCCGATTGAGACACCGCCAGGTCTCTAATAATACATAGACAAACTCGCAAACTCTTGAGCCGAGTCCGGCATGAAGGATGGAGCGTTAAGTACCGGTCAACGGTAGCGCCCGGCGGCCAATAATACACAGGAAGAACCGCGAGCGGACGCCGAAAAAAGGAGAAACCTTCCCTTTCATAAATCGAGCCCGGAAGGCCCTAG
>WSTX01008255.1:0-11777 GCA_019633405.1 Tulasnella sp. 408
TCTTGTCGTAGGGATAGAACGGGATCTAGGTCGGTGGATGTGACAGCTCAGAGGGCATCACGAGCAGGGGAGACGGGGGCGCTCCGAATGCTCGACCGCATGGGATAGTAGACGTTTGCCATCACTGAATTACGCGAACGTCACCTAGCCGACTCGTGTGCAAAAGATGGCGAGCTCAGTTTCAATCCAAGAAGGTGGAGATGGGCAGATGTTGCTCGTTCATTGTGTCTGATGACGTCATTGCTTGACGGAATTTTGAATTCAAAGCTGGGCCTTGCGTATCACAGAGCTTCGTTTTCACGTACACTCGTTTACACGCTTGTGTTGTTCCAAGCCTCCGATACGTGCAAGAGGTTCGGGCGTAACGTGTTAGACTCGTTTTAACCGATCTGTTCCTGATCTCCCCTCGCCTAAGATCCCTCTAGAGCAGGGTCGGGCCGAAAGAACATTCGTAGCTTTCGCCTGGCACAACCAACCATCCAGCCCGTGTCACGCAAACCTAGTTGCTAAATATTCTTCCATCTACCCTTTTCTAAGCTTGATTCGAACTCAGCAAACCTTCGAAGGTCACTCTAACCATCCTGCAACATAGGACTGGTATCCTCTCACCATACTTGGTGGATCCTGAACAAGATCAAAAAAGTTACTCTCAACGACTCAGGTAATTTGCGCCACGACATTCATATGCGCGAGCAGCATAATGGTCTCTCCGTCGAAGAATTTTCTCGCCCATTCACCAGGAACGTTCGAGAGGGGTGCACAGCTCAACCAGGCAATCGGAGTGAGAAGTGCCCAATTGCTTCCTGCCTCGTTTCTTCTAAAAAGGGGCCCTGCGCTTCCTGGACAGTTGCACATTTGATAAGAAGACGGGGTGACCGGTCAATTAGTAGGTGCTGCGGATCTGGTGAGGGAATTTGCAGGAACACGACTGGTTGGAACTCCGCCGCGCTATAACAAACCCCAGGATTCTGTAGCGAAAACTCCGCTCTGTATTCGAGTTCGTCAAATGGTTCAATAAATTGCGGTCAAGGCGGGACTGGACTAATCTGGTACGGAAACAATTAATATCAAATCGTTTGGGGTGAAGATGCAAATTTACGGCGGTTTTCATAATGATAGTCGAACGTTCCCAGGGTCCGAGAAATAGCCTAAATCCCCCTGGGTCGCCCATGCACGATGCCTCAGTCATTTTTCAACATAGCAGCTTCAAACAGGCTCTATTGTGTCCAATCAGCTGACGGTCAGGGCGTGACGTTGTCCTTTTGTTCAAAATCGAAGTTCTAATTTTCATGCCCCTCAGGGGTGAATTACCTTGGAGAAGCTGCAAATCACATAATGGCGTCTCAATTCTGGTATACAGGATCATTTAATGTATGTTCAAAGGGCGTGACAGTTCTAGATCGTCTGTTCAAGCACCATTTCATGGGATCCAGTTGGTATCGCCGCTGGCCTCCGAGGATGAATAGTGGTAGGAACATACCGACACCGTATTGCTGTGATTCTGGACGTTTATATTTTCCAGAGCATTTCTAAACTGTTATATGTACTCGCTGGAAGGTCTTACGGTCCGGATGATCTGTCTAGCAGGCTATGACCCAGGGAGGGCTGCCAAAAAATAAAACCACTCAGAGAAGGAATTGGCCTCGTCACGCCCTGGGGAACTATCATAGGGAGAGGTTTGAGGTGGATTTCTGGTGCCATCACTCGCGGTTGAAGAGATATCGTGTTTGCACGTCTGCCAGGGGTTTTTCGAGGATATCGGACCGTGGGACGGGGAACGGCTATCATTCTGAAAACCGTTATAAGAACGCCTGACATTGAAATTCAGGGACTCTGGAACAAACAGATTTCCCCACTCGAACACCCACACCCAGGAACACTAGTACTGTCTTCCATCACCGAATTCAGCGCAAAAACCATAAGCAGAGCAAGTCTGGACAAAACTACTTGACACCAGCGACAGGGATATTGAATGGAAGGACTCGGAGGACATGAGGTCATAATCTACTTCCGCCGCCCTGCCACCACGTCACTAACCTCAACACCCAACCGCATCTTTCTCCGCAGCCACCCTTGAGCTATGCGCCATCACATTTGAGGTGTCAAATTTCCACCCAACATCTGGTCGAACGTCCTTTTATTCAAAAACGTCACAATCCAGTCGGGCTTTCCGTCGCCCCAGCGGCCTCGATTTGCCTGAAGATCGTGCTTTTGCGTGCTATGAGGGATACGCGTGACTCTGAAGAGTAGGGGCGTGTCAGGTAGCTGGAAGAGAAAAGAGAGAGGTCCGTTGATGCCGGTTTGGGCGTCTTCTGTTGATCTTGAAAACTTGTCCCTGCCCGCTTTTCCTTCACAGAAATCATGACGGGTCAGTCTTCGCCTACAAATCCGACCCCTAATTCTCACTATAACACGGAAAAGCCCACGAGTTGGCTCGACAATCTGGCTGTTGCCGAAGGAAGGCCAATTTTCCAGCGGGTGGCGAATCACGACGACCACGACGGCGGAAGCCACGAGCGCCATAACCAGCCTACGTCTGTGAGGGAAAATGACGTGACTCTATCAGGGTGTAAACGCTGAACAGCGTTCGAATCCAGCCGAATGTCTTTTTATTCAAAGCCAAGATAACAATGATCAGGTTCTCAGCGACGCTGGGGACCTTGGATATGCTTGACACCATCGTGCTGTGCGTGACACGCAGATACGAGTGGCTAAGGAAAGGATGAAAAGTGCATGGGCGTTGAAGGAGAAAAAAAGGAGAGGTTCGTTCATGATCCGGCGCCGTCTTCTTTTGACGTCGTCCATCGATCCCCGGTCACTTACACCCATTCCGCGTGACAGAATCGGGCCTTTCATCGCAAACATCCGATGAATAATCACTGTACCACAGCCAAGACCGCGGATAGATTTGACAGCGCGGGCTTCGGCCACGTGCCACCCTCGGCGCGGGCGACGAAGACAAGGACGGTGACCCACTGGCGACCCCGACGGTCACAGCGATGATCACAACGAACACGGCGGCGGTGCAGCAAGCCACCAACGCCACGAATCGGCCAAGGGTCGGGGAGAAACGGAATGTCGCTTGAAGGGCGTCCACGCCGGACGGCGTTCATGCGCACATTTAGCGGCAAGATGCTTATGTCAACGATGAAGTGGAAGATGAATGGGAGGAGGCAGCAGGAGAAAGAGTAGCAGGACGTTGGCACTGAGATGAGCCATATGAGCGTCCGCAACCGAGGAGGAGGGATGCGACCGCTTCGAGGGCGTCCGTGTGTGAGACCGCCGCGGTGGGTTCGTCGCCATACTTTAGCATTCGGTTTTCCTGGTGTGATTAGTGTTGTTTGTTTGAAACGGTAAATCATTACCCCAGTATTTCTCATTAGGTCCCCTTGCGTCCGAAATTCCAAGAGGATATTTGACGCATTTAGGCGCAGATACCGGGACTTAGATGGGGGAATGCTTTCATATTGCCACCGAGCTCCAGTGTGCGGGTGTCGGACCGTACCCTCCAGCAACATGGATAAATCATAATCTTAGAGAATTTCAGGGCACCGAATGCATACAAGCGACAATGATACTAGATCTTGGGGCGATGAAGGTGGAGAACGAGTCGGCCTGCCCTCAACTCCAGTGGTACAAGTCATCCAACGGATGAGCTTAACGAGTAAGGGCAAGACCAGGGCGAATAGGATACAACTTGACATCAAATGTGACAAAACGACGGAGAAAAATATGCATCCATGTGGTAAAAAGGACATCATGTGTTCCATAAGGGGTTGTGAGACGGCAAAGGTATGATGAACGGGTAGACAACGGGGAACGACTGGCAGCAGATGCGTACGTCGAAGGAACGGCAGACATTATTTGGCATCATAATTTGATGCTGGTATATGGAAATCCCTGGTATCCACTTGATCACAAGGAGCGGGCAAGAACGATTTTAATCGACCCCGAGGGTCCGGTCCCTCTTCCGAAAAGTCCTGAACGAGTTCCGCGCTTCCCTAAAAACCTGGTCCGCCTTTTGACTCTCCGACCGAGCAAGGTAGATCTTTCCCAGACCGCGCAAAACGTATGCCGAACCCAAATCATTGCCGATGCGAGTGTAAATCTTGTGCGCTTCTCTGAAAGCCTGCTCCGCTTGTTGATACTCCAAACGAGCGAAATAGACCTCCCCCAGACCCTCCAACGCGGTTGCCACACCCAGGTCGTGGCCGATGCGCGAGTGGATTTTGTGCGCTTCCCCGAGAGCCTGCTCCGCCTTTTGATACTCCGAACGAGCACGGTAGAGTTCCCCCAGACCCTCCAACGCGTTTGCCGCACCCACGTCGTTGCCAATGCGAGAGTGGATTTTGTGCGATTCCCCGAAAGCCTGATCCGCCTCTTGATATTCCGAACGAGCACGGTGGATATTTCCTAGACAGTGCAACGCATTTGCCGCACCCAGGTCGTTGCCGATGCGGGAGTGAATTTTGTGCGCTTTCCTGAAAGCCTGCTCCGCCTTCTGATACTCCAAACGAGCACGGTAAGCCTGTCCCAGACCCTGCAACGCGTTTGCCGCACCCAGGTCGTGGCCGATGCGAGAGTGAATCTCGTGCGCTTCGCCGAAAGCTTGCTCCGCATTTTGATACTCCGAACGAGCACCGTAGACCGCCCCGAGACCGTCCAACGCAGCTGCCGCACCCAGATCGTTTCCGACCCTAGAGTGGATTTCGTGCGCCTCCTCGAAAGCTTTCTCCGCATCTTGATACTCCGACCGAGCAAGATAGGTATGTCCCAGACCGTCCAACGCGTTTGCTGCACCCAGGTCGTTGCCGATGCGAGAGTGGATTTTGTGCGCTTCCCTCAAAGCCTGCGCGGCCTTTTGAAAGTCCGAACGAACATGGTAGGTATTTCCTAGACCATGTAACGCATTTGCCGCACCCAGATCGTTGCCAATACGGGAGTAAATTTTGTGCGCTTCCCCGAAAGCCTGCTCCGCATTCTGATATTCCGAACGAGCACCGTAGACCGCCCCGAGACCGTCCAACGCGGCTGCCGCTCCCAGGTCGTTTCCAACCCTAGAGTGGATTTCGTGTGCTTCCTCGAAAGCCTGCTCCGCATCTTGATACTCCGAACGATCACGGTGGACCTTCCCCAGACCTTGCAACGCGTTTGCCGCACCCACGGCGTGGCCGATGAGGGAGTGGAGCTTGTGCGCTCCCTCAAAAGCCTGCTCCGCCTTTTGATATTCCGAACGAATATGGTAGACCTCCCCCAGACCGTGCAACGCGTGTGCTGCACCCACGTCGTTGCCGATGCGAGAGTGGATTCTGTGTGCTTCGCCGAACGCCCGCTCCGCCTCCCGGAACTCAGAACGCAGAGAGTAGACCCGCCCTATACGGTCCAACGCTATCGCTTTAGCTTTCTCATCTCCCGTTCGAGCGGCGACATCGGCTGCTGATCGGTAGTGGGACATGGCCATCTCGTGGTTTTGTTGAAGGTGGTATAGGGTGCCGAGTTCAGTCAATAGGGTCGCAGATCGCACCCTCATGTCCCCGGGGGTACAATTTGAAGGTACTGTAGATGGCTTATTGCGGGCTTGTTTGAAACTCTCTGATGTAGTCCATGGGAGCACTCACCAAGTAGTAGACCATTCTCCGAAACGTGGAGGCTTGGATCCTTTTGACCGGCTTTCCAACCCAACAATCCGACATCAAACTACAGAGCTTCACAACCTGAGACAGCTGGGCCTCGGTCCGAAGTGCTGGCAGTTCCCCTCTCAGCACGCGACAGATAATTGGACCAGCTGCGTCGAGTTCGTTAAACGGAAGTTTACCGGTGATGATCTGATACATAACCCCACACACTCGGGATCAGAAATAATTAGAACGCCGACTCTGGAATCTACTCACCTCCCAGCATATCCATCCTAGAGCCCACATGTCACTGGGCAAGTCCTGCACCCCGTCATCCAGTACCTCAGGAGCTGTCCACCGTAGGGAATAACCGGGATCCGTTAAAGTAAGCTCCAGCGTAATACCGTTCAGTTTGACTTTTGGAGTTGTCAACCCTTCAGCTGTGTCATGGTTGGGGGCAGGATGGGATATTCCGACCACATTGTCATCCTCCACCACCCCAGTGAACTGTCGAGCGCGGGCCGATCCGAAGTCCGTGATTAGCGCCTTGTGGGACGAATTGACCAAGATGTTCAGCTGCGTGGCGCCCTAATCAGTAGAGGGACATCTCATGCAGTGACTTTAGACTCACGGACTTGAGGTCACCATGGCAGATCGGTGGCTCTCTGCTATGTAGATACTCGACCCCTGCGGCTATGTCCTGGATCTAAGGGAGCGGTTCATTATTTAGACCGAGTCCACTCGGCATAGATGCATGTACTCACCAAAGAAATGCGCTCCGGAATCTCCCATTCCCCCGACTGCAAAAACTCCCGAATGTTTCCGTTCGGTTCCCATACTGAGACGATCCAAGCGACTCCTTTCCGCACATCTTCGACGAAACCAACACAAGGGGCAATGTTGCGGTGCGAAAGCGTTGCTATCAGGCTCAGCTCATTCACAAAGGACTAATGGAAAGGATCAGAGTAGCAAGGGCAGCATTCGAAAGAATTTTACCTTGAACGACTTTGCCGATTGTTCGCTGTCCGTGCCGCCCCATTTGAACTTTTTGATCGCCAAGTTTGACCGGTAAGCCTCTTCTACGCGCTCTTCAGAGATCTTAGTATTAGCGTGGACGAGATTCGTCAGGACTTCATCGGATATAAGAGTCCGGAGCTTCTCAGGAGCAGTTACAGTCCCAATCGTAACGGTGGCTTGCCCGCCCTTCGCACATGCCTCAGCATCCGTCATTTTGATCATGTCTTGATCGATTCGGGGTATAGACAGTCCGTTGAGGATCTCCAGCTTCATGATTTATCTTAGGTGCAGTATCCACTCGTGGCACATCCAAAAGACTTACAGCCTTGTAAAACGGGTCTGGAGATTCTTCAAGTTGGGGTGTCAGGTTCTCTGCCATGTTAGGGTACGTTGAGTATAACGATTTGGTCGGAGGGAGAGAAATACGTGAAGCTCTTGGAGTGACACTTTGTGGTGGACAAAGATGAGTCGACGGTTGAGTGAAGGCCCGAAGAATGGCTGACATACACATTCAAGGGTTTATCGGAACAAAGAGATCGAACATCCACACCCAGGAACATTAGGTCCGCCATTACCCTTCAGCGCAAACCCCACTAGCAGAACAAGTATGAACAAGACGACTCGACAGAAATATGAATGGAAGGATTCGGACGAGATGACATCATATGTTCGACTTCCTTTGTTGAATCAAACAAAGGGCATCGATTCAACAAAGGGCATCGAAAAGAAGCGAATCGAAACGTCTGGTACTCACGCGCACTAGCAAGATTGTTCTCCATCTTGAAAAGGGTAGGGACAATCGCCTTTTGTGGTCGGAGTACTCGTTTTATCCGCTTGTTTGTCCGCTCCCGGTTTGTTTCAACTGATCAATTCAGTAACAATAGTTGATCTCCGATCATGTCTTCTAATTCACTGACAGGAACGCACCGTATTAATATCATTGATCTCTACGGCTGCATAGAAGCATGTTCTACCACCCCACAACTTTAACCTCTGCGCTTCAGCATTTCCCTTGTTAGATTTCCGTGGAAACTCGACCGAGCTTTCTAGACCGTAAATCGTTTGCGTGGTTGGACGATCCGGGAGTAGAAGCTATTTCCCCACCATCCTCCGTCTGTTGCACTTTCGAAAACTGGTTCGAGCGCTTTTCGCGTAGCTGGTATTTATAATTGTTGTGAACGTATCACAAGGCCAGTCGGCGGCTGCGAGGTAAACCCATCTTTTCTGATTAGAACACGCACCCCGATACGGAAGCAACGCTCAGGTCACGTTTTCGCGAAGCCAGCTGTCGGTCACCCGGAGATCCGTGACTTGGAACGGCCGGTTGGAAAGATGCTTCGAGCCCCAGCGGCCCAGCCGTCATTTAGCAGAACCTGGAGCCTAAATACGTCAAGAAACGCTTCACATAACGAACGTACTGTATTTTTTGAGACTTGGAGGACTTCCCAAGCTTGCGCCTCCGCAAATTGGAGTACTCTGGTGGGCTTTGCTGTCCCCGAGCGGCCACCGGGATCATATTCACAGCCGAGAAACTCGGAGTCAGACTAAAGCACCCTGTTTTGAAAGAGGTTCTGCTGAGAAGCTTAGGATGAAATTGTCGAGTAATAATTCGGCGCTATTTGAATTAGTGCGGAAGTAAAGAAGGGGAGTCATGTCAAGCGAAGAGGTTCTATCCGGACACGGGCTATGGTGTTGCCGAACAGGGAATGTGCAAGAGGATAGTAGACGTCCGCGGAACGAATTACGCCAAAAGTCACGTAACCGACTCGTGTCCAAAAGACGGCGAGTTCGGTTTCCATCCAAGAAGGGGCAGGTGTTGCTCCTTCATTGTGCGCGATGACGTCATTCCGTGACGGAGTTTGAATTCGAAACTCGTATACGCAGCGGAACAAACAGATCTCGCCTCTCGAACATCCACACCCAGCAAGGAGTCTTCTATTGCCCTCTAACCTACCGACTAGGAGCAGAGCAAGTATAGACAAGACGACTTGACACCAGCGACCGACCATGGAAGAAATCCTACAAGTTGACGTCCTTCAACTTCCCCAGTTGAGTTGAACGGGAGGGGCACTGAAAACACGTGAATGGAAATGTATGAAACGCACATATGCCTATATTATATTTTCAGCATTTAGAAGGATAGGGAAAACCCCTTCCTGGGCACAATACTTGCCCAGCAAGATCTTCGCCTGTGGGTCCGCGGCTGGTTTGTTTCGAGGAATCGCGGTACTCACACTAAATGACCTCTCATCCCTTTCAGCCTGCTATTGACTCTTTTCTAATGTGGTGGAGATGGTATCGAACACGGAAGCCATATTGCCTCGCCAGACGTGCAACAAGTCGTAGCCGGCGCTCAACCAAGCTTCCTTCGGACCCAACATCACCATCAACTTCTACTTCTGGCACCCCAAAGTCACGCCACCAACTTCGACAGGCATCGCATCTTCTTCCGCACCCACATTCGGGCTTTGCACCATCCCATTCGAGATGACCACCTACCAAGATTCAAAAAAAATCACTTCGAACGTCCTTTTATTGGAAACGTCACAATCGGGCTTTTCGTGCTCTTCCGCTCGACAAAATTGAGCCTTGCATCGCAAGCATCCGACGAAAGCTCACTGTGCCACGACCAAGACCGCGAATCGACTCGACCGCGCGGGCTTCGGCGACGACGAGCCACGTGCGCGCGGGTGACGAAGACGAAGACGGCAACCCCGACGGTCACAACGATGATCACAACGAACACGGCGTCGGTACAGCAAGCCACCAACACCGCGAAGCAGTCACGTCGGAGAGAAACGGAACGTCCCTTACGGGGCGTAAACGCCGCACGGCCTTCACCCGTACGTTTAGCGGCAAGATGCCGACGGATCCATGAAGTGGAAGTTGAATAGGAGAAGGAGGCAGTCGGAGCAGGGGCGGCAGGACGATCCCACGACCGACGTTGGAGATGGCGACGCGGATGGGGCGACGCAGATGAGCGTCCGCAACCGAGGAGGAGGGATGCGAACGCTTCGAGGGTGTCCGTCAAACCACCTTTGGAAACCCGAATTCCTCTTCCCGCCTACTCGCTTACCAGCCCGCGACACCCGCTTTGGAAACTTCCATCTAAGGTTCACCCCACCTCCAGCACTATCCAGCCTCCGACCACCCAACACCACCTCAACGACCTCACCTCCTCAAGAACCGCCCAATAGAGCGTCAACCTAACGGCAGCAAACGACGAAGACACGACGACGGAGACCCAATACCCGCCCACAAACGCCTGCTCACTGCTGACGGAACATTGGGTTAGGGTCCGGCGTAGGGCTTACCGCTGCCCCCCCCCCCCGATGCTTTGACAAACGACTCCGATAAGCCCTCGAGCGTTGGAGTAACAGCACAAAGCAGAAGGTGCAGGTTGCTGTGGAGAACGTTCCTGAACAGTGATAGAATATGATATTCTCCACATTTGAATACAGGCCTCCAAGGTTCAAGGGAGAGGGGGGATGCATTGCCAATCGGGTAGAGGTCTCGCTGTCACGCGATATTCGATATGAAGTTCGAGAATAGCTACTACTTAGTACCTTGAGGTCTGAAATGTTGAACTGAAGTAACGTTTCTCTTTCAAACAGACTAGATCCTCAACTTATCCTCACAAACCATAAGAGCCTCTTGATAGCATATATCAATATCTAGTACAACGATGAGGAGGGCACCATAAGTGTGGTAAATTACTCAGTGAACATCATTGATTCTTTGCTCTACGACGACGGCCCTCCGCGACAAATAACACTTCAGAACGCGTTCAGCCCACCCATGTCGTTGAAGATGCCAGAATGATTCTGGTGAACTTCCATGAAAGCCTCATTCGACGGTGGGATCATCGACTGTGACTTCCTCTGGAACATCCAACGAGCTCGCAGTATCTAGTGCATTTGCAATACGAGAATGGATTTCGCGTGCTTGTCTTCCAGCTTGCTCCGCCTCTTGATCTCTCGACTGAGCTTGGTAGATTTGTTTTAGGCCGTCCAGCGCGTTCGCCGCACCCAGTTCGTGGCCGATGCGTGAATGAATCTCGTGCGCTTTCCTAAAAGCGTTCTCCGCCTCTCCATATTTTGACTGCGCGTGGTAGATCTGTCCGAGGCCACACAACGCGTTCGCCGCACCAACATCGTTGCCGATGCGAGAATGTATCTCGTGCGCTTTCCCGAGTGCCTCCTCCGCCTCTTGATTCTTCGACTGAGCACGGTAGATTCGGCCCATCCCGTCTAACGTGTTCGCCGCACCGAGCTCATTACCAATGCGGGAGTTGATCTCGTGTGCTTCTTTGAAACCCTCCATCGCCTCTTGGTACCTCGACTGAGTCCAGTAGATGTGACCGAGGCCGCTTAGAGCGCTTGCTGCACCCATATCGTTGCCGATGCGAGAGTGTATCTCATGTGCTTGCCTAAAAGCCTCCTCCGCTTCTCCAATTCTCGACTGAGCAGCGTAGATGTTTCCTAAACCGTCCAATGCGTTGGCCACCCCTAGTTCATTGCCGATGCGAGAGTGGATATCATGCGCTTCCTGGAAAGCCTCCACCGCTTCCTGATATCTTGAAAGAGCTCGGTATGTCTCCCCTAGGCCGTCCAACGCGTTTGCTGCACCTGACTCATTGCCGAGCCGACAATGGATCGCATGCGCTTCCTTAAAAGCCCTTTCTGCCTCTTGGTACCTCGATTGAACGCGGTAGATCTCCCCCAGGTTATCCAACGCGTACGCCGCCTCCACGTCATTTCCGATTCCAAGATGGACCTCGTGCACTTGCTGGAAAACCTCCTCCGCTTCTTTATTTCTTGACTGGGCACGATAAATTTCTCCCAAGCCGTCCAGCGCGTTTGCCACACCCGTTTGGTTGCCGACGCGAGAGTAGATCTCGTGCGCTTTTTTAAAAGCCTCCTCTGCCTCTTGATGCCTCAGCTGAGCATTGTAAATGGTTCCCAGACCATTCAACGCGTTTGCCGCACCAATTTCTTCGCCAATGTGGGAGTTTATATTGTACGCATTCTGCAGAGCCTCCTCTGCTTCTTGATTCTTTTCTTGGGCGGCATAGATATAGCCTAGACCACCCAGCGCGTTTGCCACACCCAACTTATTGCCGATGCGGGAGTGGATCTCGAGAGC
>WSTX01008256.1:0-11759 GCA_019633405.1 Tulasnella sp. 408
TCATCGGGGTTACCGCCGGGCTTGTTTTGTATTTTACTCTTGGTTTTGGACCCGCAGGAATCATTGCAGGTGTGTCGCAAAGGTCCTGATATGCAGGCACCCCCATGCTTACTCCCTTGCAATCTTGAAGGTTCTCCCGCGGCAGCCATGCACTCGTCGATCGGAAATGTGGTAGCGGGAACCTGGTTTGTTACTATGCAATCACTTGGCGCGACTTGCAAACTCGCTTGGATCATGCCTACAGTGGGGGGAGCTATTGGGGCTTTGGTAAGCGTTGGTGAAGTTGATTGAGGAAGCAGACTAAATCTCGTCTGTGAATGTCCAGGTTGCCCAGGTTGCCCACTTCTTTTAAGTATTTTCCGACGCGGAAGAGCACTATGGAGGGGCGGTTCTGATATGCTGCTCGAATTCTGGGTATTCATCATTCGCGAGGCGCCACAGCAGAGCTTGGGTTCCTCCGCATCTGGCGCACCCAGAATAGTATGCTATTCATTCCGGTTGCGATTCAATATGATCACTATATGTATTATTGCTCTAGAGCACCATCCATGTTTACGCGACCATCACATTCTTCCTCGGCGGTATCGGATGTGAAAGGATCTCTCAGGGCGGGCTTGGGAATTTCGAAAAACAGCAACCCGTGATCCCCCGAACCCGTGTACTTCCCTTACTAAAGATGGTAAAAAAGGGGCCCTCCAATCCCTGAAGGAGGAAGGTATAAGATCTGAACCGAGGCAGATGGTTGCCGTCCAGATTTAACAACCCAGCTACTGTATCCCGTCCCTCCTTTCCGCATTGACAGACATGTCGACGTCAGGTGTACGTAGTGAGTTACCGCCTAACTGATTGGGGCTGCTGTAATATTTATGTTTGGTTATCTCAGCTCCCGTTCCCCCGAACATTCGTCGTTTAGTAGAAATTGTGGAACAGACGCTCGACGAATGCTGGAAAAGATGGCTACCGTATCTGAAGAGTCCCCAATTTCGATATAGTGTCCTTGCCGGCGCACTTATCGGGTTGGTATTCTACCCCATTCTTGGGTTCTGCGCTGCTGGAGTCCTCGAAGGTACAACGAACGCTAGTTGATGGTATATTAAGCCTACTGATGACTCTCTTTTCACAGGAAGTATAGCGGCGGCCATCCAATCCTCCATAGGAAACGTTGGCGCTGGGAGCTTGTTTGCTGCAATGCAATCTCTGGGTGCTAAAGGATATCTGGCATGGCAACTGCCGTTGCTAGGCGCAGTTATCACACCTGCCCTGGTGGAACTCATCCTGTGGATTCATGCGCGCCTCCTTAAACTTCTGGAATTGCTTTCGTCATCGTTGGGCGTGAAGATTCCCACTTCGGTAATGGAATCCACCCAACAGATTCAGGACTTCATGCGTAGCAAAGTAAAGCTGGAGTAGTACCGTTCGACATACCTCCATTTTTTGACTCGGTATTTAGCGCTAGCTACTTATACGAAAACTCTGCCTGCCATTGGTACAGGCTATACCGTATCTTGCGATCGACCCACACATCGACACCTTGACCCGACGGGACGATAGCTTTACCCTCATATCAAATATATCCATCCTGCTTGACAATTATGAATGCGGATTATTGGCCTTATTGTGGCTGTAGCGGGCTATCCGCGTTCGGGCGTCGTGACGCGGATGGCGAAGCTCGCCGGCAGCTTCACCCCATATTTTCTACTTCTCGTCCTGCCGGGGAAAGATTTGGCCACCGCCAATATACATCTCACTCTACGCTCTCATATTGTAACCAAATGTTAGCCGCCGATGGCATGAGTTTCGTTCCCCCTCAATGCCGTAAGTGGTTGATGCTCTAATAACTCAAAGGCCATCCAACCCTCTTCAAAGGAAAGCCTTAGCCCACAGCAATGTCTTATACATTTTTCCTCCCAAAATGAATAAAAATGGCCCTCCCATAGCTCCCATAGAGAATACAAGGATTGAGATCCCAGCTTGACCATCCCGTCCTAGTTCCCCCCACCCCCCAAACCAAAGACGCATCAACCATCTGGCCGGAGCAACATCACCTTTAAATACCCTGGATTCTGAGTGAGAACGGCACTTCGCGATATTCCATGCACGATTTTGGGAGACGGTTTGAGGAATGATCACATCGAATCCGCTCTACCAGAAAACAGATATTGAGTGAGCTGAAATCGTTCAAGAGACAAAAGACCCACTTGGTAGTCAGAATGGAGTGCACCTTGGAAAATTGCGGGGATTTGTTGAAAGGCAGAATCATTTGAGACCGAGGTCTACATCAATTTCGTTTACCCTAAGGGTGCGAGCTCAGCTTGTCGGGCCATGCGTAGCAATCCGGACCAAACATACCGAAAGCGCGTAACAAGCCACTCCAAAACTTTTGTAGCAGGTGCATCCAGAACAGTCGCCGCAGGAAAGCAGCGATGCTGGCCTTGATGCTTCGTGCTGCTCTGGTCCCTGGTTGCAAGGTCGTTCGGTCGGCGTTCCTAGAGGCTGGAGAGAATGAGTCTCTCCCTTGAAGCCCTAGCTCGGTATACAAAGAGCATAGAGCCATGAAACCGTTTTGCCCGATTGCATATACTGAGGCGAAGTCATGGTTCGCGGCTTCGTTAGGTTCGAAGAGATAGCTGTGGCCGTAATGTCAATGATTTGTGGCGCTTAGCAAGAACGCCGAGTTAAGAGAAGCTCCTTGAGCTACTTGCGCTGCAAGGCTTGACACCATGTTCGCCCCGTTGGTAGGGCAGCTGAGCGCCAAACAGAACCCGAGTAGATGGCTATTTTATCTCCGGTAACTCCGAGCTGGAAATTATGCACGATGCAGCATTATCTCCGCATCCACGATCTTTCTGATCGATCCGATATGAAAGTGGACGAGTTAATTACTCAGGGATACCTTGGGAATCTCCAGAAATGGCAAATCCTTGGCCCTCCGAACACGTTGTGGTTTCCTTTACCAAAAATGGTAATAAAGAGGTCCTCCGGTTACTAAGGAGGAAGGTATAAGGTCCGAACTGAAGCAGATAATCTCGCCCAGATTCAACAAATCAGTTACTGCATCCCCTTCCCTTCCATTCTGCATTGACAGCCATGTCCACGTCAGTTAGAGCCTGTGAGTTACTGCCTATAACTGATTAGGGCTGGCGTCATATTTATGCTTGGTTATCGCAGCTCCCGCTCCCCCGAAAACTCGCAGTTTAATAGAAGTTGTGCAACAGACATTCAGCGCATGCTGGAGAAGATGGACAAGATATCTGGAGGATCCTAAAGTTAGAATCTGTGTCGGTGCCGGTGTCGGCGTCCTTTTCGGGATAGCCTTCTATCCCGTTCTTGGGTTCTGCGCTTCTGGAGTCGTCAAAGGTACAACAAATGCTAATCAACGCCATATTACGCCTGCTGATGAACCCCATTCCACAGGAAGTATAGCGGCAGGCATCCAATCCGGCATAGGAAACGTTGCCCCTGGGAGCCTTTTTGCTATAATGCAGTCTCTGGGTGCTAAAGGAATTCTAAGATGGCTTTTGCCGCTGGTCTGCGGGGTTATCACACCTGCGCTGGTGGAACTCATTCTATGGACTCATCGGTGCATCCTTAAACTTCTAGAATGGGTTTCATCATCGCTGGGCGTGGCAATTCCAACTGCGCTGATGGAGTCCATCCATTATATTCAAGACTTCATCCGCAGCAAAGTAAAGCTTGAGTAGTACCGTTTGACATACCTCCCTTTGTCGACTTTGTAATTTTCTGTGTATACGAGAGCTCCGGATGACATTCGGACCGAGTATCGCATTTTTTGATCAATCCAGACAAGTTGATCCCTTGACCAATGGACGATAGTTCTACCTGAAGACCAAAGATACCCATCTGGTTTGAATATCATGAACACAGAGTATGGGGAATATTCTGGTTCTAGCGGGCTCCGCAGACTATCCGCGTTCGGGCGTCGTCCTGACAATCGGCGAACCTCACTCGCAGCCCCATCCCGCAATATTCTCTACTTCTCGTTTTGGCGAGCCAAGTTTTGGCCACCTTCAATATAAATCTCATTCTAGGCTCTCATATAATTACCAAAGGTTAGCCGCGTATGGCATGAGTTCCGTTCCCCCTCAATGCCGTTGGTGCTTGATGTTCTGGTGACTCACGGAGGCAAAGGCCAAAGCTCCATATTGTGTAAGTTGCCGACTGATAAGACGAGACACACTGGATTGGAGGTTTTATAATTTGCCCGTAGCCATCGTGTTGAGGAAAATTCGATTAACGAGACGAACACACGTCCTGCCTCATGGTGAAAAGGCGACATCCTGCCAGAGGAAAGTCTTGACCCACAGCAATATTGTATACACGTTGCCTCCTAAAATAGATAAAAATGGTGGTCCCATAGTTCCCATAGAGATTAAAGGGAAAAGGATTGAGGTCCCAGCTTGACCATCCCGTCCCAGTTCCCCCGCCACCCAAACCAAATCCGCATTACCCTTTCATCGATCTCGCCTGAGCAACATCACCTTCTAATATCCTGTATTGTAAGCAATTGTCCCCGCAAAGCTTGCTGCTTCGTTTCGACCTGCTGATTCCTCCCGACCATGGTTTGCCAGATCAGTAGACATGGCGTGGTCTCAAACTTGGGATGTCATCAGGGCCTGTTGGAGACGCTGGAACTCGAAGTTCCATTGGACCATTAGATGGGCAGTTTACGGTGCATTAGTTGGACTTGCAGGTTATCTCATCCTTGGTTTCGGAACCGCTGGCATTACTGCAGGTGGGTCATAGTCCGTTATGGGGTCAGAAGACTGAAATGCTGACATGTGATCGATCGGTCCACAGGGAGTTTAGCAGCTGCCATTCATTCGATGATAGGCAACGTTGCAGCAGGGAGTGCGTTCTCAATCATGCAATCTCTCGGAGCCACAGGAATGTTAGCCGCCGTCATGCCATTGGTTGGGGCTGGAGGGGCGGTGGGGATTCGAGGAGCTGTCAAATCTGCTCGATGAATGCGATGAAGAATAGCGGGAACTTAGAAAAGCTGCTAGCCTACTTGAAGTACGGCAAATAAATAGCGGCCAAGAATACGTAGCTGCCATAGTTTGTTGTTCAATTTCTGAGTGTATGAATTAGACGACCTGGATTTGGAGCGAAATGCGGCGCCCCCTCTGTGTTTATCCCACCGGTTCGGATTTATGGCATTCGCGCCGGGTGCCGCGAAGTCAGACAGCCAGGGGAGCCAACCAAAGGATTACAGAGAACATCAAAGGGCTTTGGAACAACGGGACTAGAGGTTGGTTTTCTCGTGCTCACGGGAACATGCGTAGCTGTGTATCGGTCCGAACGACAACGCAGCTCCATTTGGACCGTTGGACGAGACCATTTTCAAATCGAATCCCGAAGCCTAAATTCTTGAACTCCTGACGTAATCATCACGCTAGGGTAGAGCACTTTCGCCAGATATGAATTTGGCAGGATAAAGGAAAACATTGATCAATTTGCGAACTCCCTGTGATAATGTTGGGAGCCACGCACGCTAAGTGCATTCATCACTTGGATTCAGCGTCGGTTCCGTGCGCTGCCAAAGTCGTCGTAGCTTTGTTCCGCTTCTTTGAGCTATTCGTTGTTGTGTGCCGTGCAATCCATCACGTCTTTGATATTCCGATACGGATGAAGGGTACAGTCCGGGCCGGAGTTCCGCATACATCGAGACAACAGACTTCAGCTAAGAATCCGAGACGGAACCCGACCCTCAGCCATTAATAGGTTGGATTTCCCAGGGAGTCGAGTTTCATGCGCAGGTATCTACCATTCTCGGAGTAGGGTAACTTATACTTCTGTGTAAGGTAGGCTCGTTGATACCGGTGGCGGTGAGTGCCCCCCTGGGAGGTTGGATCGTGGTTGACTTTCACGAAGGCGAGACACCGATATGCTTCAATACGAGTCCCTAAGCATGTCAGCATGAAGTCGGTAATTGGCCGATTTGCCTCGGCCATTCTCGGAAATTACGGATTTTCCTGAATGGGTAATTTCAGCCCCTCCGATTCCTAACAACGGCTAAGCCCAATATAGTATTGTGTGGACCTTCCCCCTCCTCTTTGGCATATATAAGGCGAAGAGATACTGGCCTTTTTGCACAGTGCGCTATACCACCAAACCCTCAATCTATCGAATTGTAATCCCAAAATGCCACCTGGTGGATGGTGTACGTATGACCTGTCATCCTTCAGCTTAACAGCGCATAGACCAAGGCAAATTGACAGGACTTATTGCTTTTTCGCAGTCTCGGCTCTTATCCGATTTCTCAAAAACGTCCCTTTGAAGGTTTGGGAGGGGGCCAAAGTCCTTGCATCTGGAATTAGCCACGCCTCCCGAATTGCAGTAAACGCCGCGAAAACGGTCTGGAGATGGTGGGAGGACTACATACCCCGCTGGATCCGATGGGCATTATACGGCGCCGGTATCATGCTCATCATATATCTAATTCTGGGCTTTGGAACCGGAGGCGTCGTAGGAGGTACGGAACGATGATTCTCGTCGGTACCGGGCTTTATTGACAACCCCCATTGCGTTATCAAGGGACTATCGCAGCTCATATTCATTCAGGGATAGGAGTTGTCTCAGCCGGAAGTCCGTTCGCTGTCATGCAGTCTCTCGCTGCCAAGGAAATTTTATGGAAGCTCATGACGGGATTCGGGGCATGCGCTGGGGCCGCCGTGAGTCAAGTTCTCGCTGGTGATTAAACCCGGCTCAACCTAACAACTACTATCCCAGCTGTCGTGGGCCCTCGGATCTAAATGAACCTTTAAGACACAGAGCTTCGGATTGAGCTGAGTGGGGGACTGACTCTAACGAAGTCCGAGTGCGCCGACCAAAGAACTTCTGATGAGAATATGTGTAAAATATATAATATTCTGTCATAGAAGTAGCAGGCGCAGGCAGAAGGCATATCCCTCATCCCCAGTACATTTTAAAGTTTCCGAAACTACTACTGAACTGTTAGGCGATTGATCTAGAAAACCATAAGCGATCCCGTGCTAGACCGGCGACGGATTGTTGAATGTGAGAGCAAATCCAGCCAACCATCCCTCATATGCGCCGCAGCCAGATGTAATAATCGATAAGGGTCAAGCGGAGCAGATATTAAGATAGAACGGGTTAAAGGAAGAAGATGGGAGCGCCCGGAAATATCCCGAAATGGCAAATTCCGGACTTCCCGGCAGTTGCTGTATTGTTTCGCCGGGAATGGTAAACGGGTGTCCTCCGGCCACTAAATCGAGGAACCTATAAAATCTGTGAGGTGTACCAGATCAAAGTCCACATCCCTATCCGTCGCCATCCAGTCACTACAGCCACTCACATAATCGTTTGACCATGTCATTTGGTAGGCCATCGTTTATCGTTGATCAGGTCTTACATGGCGTTTACCTTTGACTCCGTAGCTGCCACCGAGTCGCGTGCTCGCCGTCTGGCGCGAATCGTTCGAGAGACGATCGACGAATACTGGAGGCTATGGCAAACTAAAGTCCCTCGCTGGGTTCGATGGATGGTCTACGGCGCCCTTTTAGGCCTCGGGATCTATCTTATCGTTGGCGTCGGCGGTGCTGGAGTCGCAGGTACATCGTACTTCAGAGATCGCCACGCTGTCGAGCCCTAACAAACCTTACTTCGACAGTGGGTCTAGGAGCAGCCATTCAGTCCTCCATCGGAAACGTTGTAGCGGGGAGCGCATTTGCCATCCTCCAATCCCTAGGCGCTAAAGCAATTTTAGTATGGCTTTTGCCATTGCTTGGAGCGGCGGGTGCAGTTGGGTTGCGGGAACTCATTGCATACATTCAGGGTCGGCTTAAGGCAAAGCTGGCATAGTACTGTTCGAACATTGATCCTTTCTGCTACTCTGAATCTTGGAAGTTCACTTGAGAACCGAGTGCGACGCTCATAATCAGTCACATGATATCTCCAGACTGTTCGCCCCATGCAAGCAAAAGGTACAAGGAAACGATAAAATGACAAGGACAGGTCAAGTGTGGGCTCTGTGGAGCAGTGAACACGGAAGTTAGTTGTCTCACTGTGGAGGGATCACACCTTATAGCGGACTCTGACTCCGACGAATCAGTTAGCTCGAATGACAAGCTAACGGGAGCATTGCCCAACCAGCTCCACCCAGTTTGGAGGTGGGGGGGACTCAGAGGAATTTCACCATAGGCATGCAGCGCCGACGCGACGAAATAGCGGAATCATGAATCGCCTTTGTCTTTCTTGAAGAGAGCTCGAGTGCAAGCCGTACTCGAAGAGTTTTCGCGGAGTCGGTGCAGACCCTGGCCCCACTTGCCAAGATTGGTAATCTTCGGCCTGCTTACCGGAAATGGAAATTTATGGACCTTCTTTCCAGGACTGAGGAAGTACAAAGCGAAGAGATGTAAGTGCTTTCCCTCATCAACCAACAAACTACACCCTCTTCTTCTACTCTATATCGCATCGCCACACCATGTCATTCCGTGAGTCTAGTCTCATCAGGTGCCAATAATACTAGTTCACTGAAAGTCTTTGCAGTATTGAGGGCCCGCTCAGCCCTCCGACAACTTAACTGGAAGATCAAACACACTGCCAAGAGGATTTTTCGTGGACTCTCTGAGACAGCCCTCGCCGCGAAAGAAGCCATCGAAAAGATTTGGGAAGATCCGACTGATGTTATTGACAGAGTATGGACGGCCTCGACAAATGCTGTTCGTGAAGCACAAAGAGTCGTCAATGAAGCCACTCATGGCGTACAAGAAGTCTTGAATAGTGTCGTTCGTGAAACACATCGAGTCGTGGTTAACCCCGCTCGTGAAGTTTCGAGAAATGTTATCAGTAAAGTTCGTCGGGCATGGAACTGGTGGAACACCCGGGTTCCCCGCCGCGTTCGACTAGCAATCTACGGTGCAATTATTGGGGCTTGCCTTGGCTATATCGCTTACCTTACCCTTGGCTTTGGGCTTGCTGGAGTTGCTGCAGGTGCGGCGCGAAGGTCTCTCTACTGGTAGCTTGGACTGAACTCGGTTCACTTCGAAAGGGTCTCCCGCAGCATTCATACATTCGATGATCGGAAACGTGGTCAAGGGACACTGGTTTGCTGCCATGCAGTCCCTCGGCGCTACCGAAAAACTTGCTTGGATCATGCCTTCAATCGGCGGATTTATTGGGAGCTTGGTACGTGACTTTTACTGGCGCTCGACGAACCGACCAAACCTCATACGTGAACTCCCAGGTTGCCCAGCTCTTCTAAATTTCAACATTGCCAGAAAGAGTTTATCCTGAGGCGTCCTTTAGGGCGATACCTCGCATTTTTAAGTAGTGTTTCTGGATTCACCGGTTGCGAACGCGGTCGCACAACAAGGCCCATGCACCCTTCGCACTTGGTAAACCCACATGAGTCAGTTTAGGCCGGCTGTATTTATACACCGGCACCTTAATGAAGATGTTCATATGAGGCGATTACTCTAGAAAGCAGTGCATGGTTACACGATGAAGGGGCAAACGGATGGAGAATGTGAGGACAAATAAAGCAGGCACATCCTTGAGATGCGCTACAACCAAATGTGATAATTGAAAAGAATCAAGTGCAAGGAATACTCGGATGAAGGGATTGGGAAGCTAGGATGGGAATGATGCAGTGGATGGGAAAACAAGACGTAAAGAGACTATTAATGTTGGCAAGGAGATACTGAAAGACCAGGACACGGGGAACGGAAGGACGGAACCAGACAATCTAGGAAAGTTGGCTCTATAAGACCCGAAGGGAGCAACCTTAGCCTTGCACATTGGTGGCAGCTCTGACATTCTTTATCGATCATATGAACGTCAACAATCTGAAGAGGGAGGAGTAAGATTCCAAGACTGACCTCTTTCGCCCATTTTAGTGTCTTCTTGGTGTCAGGAGAATAACCACGTCCCTTGAACTTGAAGGAATTGACGATCCATTCCTGAAGGAGCGCGTCGCGGATTTCTCCGTTGCGATATCCGTCGGCAAGATCACCGATAAGTCCGACGCCAAGTTTGACGAGGGCCTCAGTTCTATCTTCGTCGGTGAGGGTGCGGTGCAGTAAGTCGAGGATCGAAGGAACGTAAGCAAGAACGACATCGGCTATGGCGGGGGTCATGTATGAGCGATATCGAAACTCAATTGGTGGCATCAATGCTTACTTTTGCCACCCGCTTTCAGAGCCGTGACGATACCGACATAGGCCTCGATGATACCCTCTCGGAGCGACTGGATATAGTCGATCATGTCGTAGTCGTTCTACGGTGAAAGAGGCTACCATTAGGCTCAAAACGTTCTATCGTTCAGCACTACGTCACTGCGTACCTCATCAGCTGTCAAATCACCGGCCTGCTTGAGAACGTTCATGGTTGGTTCCAAGAACGGCACGAATCCAGCACCGATCGCGAGCGCAATGTCACCGAAGCAGCTCAGAACAGAGATCTTAACTTGTCGGTTCAAGGTCTGGCTCTGAAGCGTGTTGAAGAGAGTGGTCATGAAGCCTTGAGCGTACGCCTGCGCATGTTCACCGAGGGCACGGCAGATATCGCCAATGACGCCAACAGCGACGGTGCAGAGTTGGGAGTCTTCGGTAGACTGAATGGCATTGAGGAGAGGCTCCAAGAACGGACCGATATAAGGTTGCATGTCGTGCTCGATAGCTAAATTTTCGAGATGCGTCAGTGCGAAGGCACGCGACAGAAGGGGGGCAAACGGTACCAGCTGCCATGGTGCCAACGAGGAGGAAAGCATCTTCCAAGACCGTGGAGTGCTTGCCGGCAGACTTGATCAGGTTGAGTGCGTTAATCATGATGCGTTCCGTGAGAGGCTTGATGTCGTTGTTCAATTTACGAATGACGTTCTACGATAGCGTATTAAGCAAACGAGCGACGGGCAAGAAGCTCGGGAGCGACTCACAATCAAGATGCTACAGAAGTTACCCTGGAGCTCATTCCAGTTCATCCTATCTTCAACTCCAAGTAATTCGCTCTGAAACCGCAGTACGTTACAATCAGGGGCATTAGAGGGGAGCGTCGAGCGACACACCTGCATCTGGAGCAACTGTTCCTGCCGGGCCAAGATGGTGAGAGTAATCGCCGACACAGACTGGAGCGCATCCATTGGAGCTTGAGTGACGTATGATCCCAAGGCCTCGTAAGCGGAAGTGCGATAGTTGGCTTCGTTCGTTGGCCTAAGTCAAAGGTGCGTTAGTCGACATAATCGGCAAGGAGGAAAGAACGGCTCACTTCTCGGTCACTTTCATGAGTGCGGTTACGATTCCCTGGTAGTAGGGAGAAAGAGGACCGGTAGGAGGGGTCGTGCCTTCATCGAACCCATGCAGCTGGTCTACGAGGTTCATCAACGACCAAGAGCAATTCGCCGAAATCCTTGGCTTGTCCTCGACACCCGCAATGAGCACGGCGATGACATTTCCTAGGGTGGGTTCCGCCTTCAGAGACTGTGCCATCAAGTCGCAAATGCAGCCAATGGTGTAGGCGGTAGTATCCTTGACGTTGACATTGGAATCCTGCATCATGGGCAATAGAATAGGAAGAGCTTGTTGGACGAGTGTTTCGAGTGCCGCTGGGTCGGGACCGTCAAGGATAGCGCCAAAGGCCATAACGGCGGCCTCTCGTGAATGCCAATCCGGCGACTTGATGTTGGCTTCAATGAAGGGAATGACTGGCTGAACGATCATGTCGCCTGTGGCTCGAGCGAGGAGGGACAAGCAGGTTCCGGCGGCCATCGAAACGTTCCATTC
>WSTX01008257.1:0-10973 GCA_019633405.1 Tulasnella sp. 408
GGGGAAAACCTCGGATATTGTGTAACGGAATTACTACTCTGAAGACCCAAGCCTGTTGACCGTGAGAGGCTTTGGGAATAGAGGTGAATCGTTTAGATCTCGTATATATAAGTAGAAAGTAATACTTAGAGACTTTGAATGCGCCGTGCGCCGTGCGGAGCGCAACGCGTGAAATTTTAGAGGCTTGTATAACACGCATGACGCGTGACGAAACCTCTGAATAGGCTCGGCTCGGTAGCCAACGCGACCCCGTGACGAGCCTACGGTCGAATGGTAGAGTATTGTATTTACGGCATGAATTTCTACTGTGCAACCAATATATATAGTTATCGGACCCTCAGGATGCCTCTATCGATTCATCCTACATCTCACTATACAATTTCTGACATCTCTGTACTTCTATTTTGCTTAGTCTTGTCAATATATCGCCTGCTCATTCCAATCATGAGCTAGTTGTGCACTATTCAAGCCACACTAATCACTATCTAAAGCTATTTGTTTGCTATCTAGTCATTCAGGTCACTATCTAAGCTATGGTGCCTATATATGCAAGGTAGCATGGCAGAGAGCTATGAAGTGCTAGCTACTCGGTCTTATGACTATATTGCTGGGTGGATTTTCCTGATGTGATTGAGTCGGCGATGGAGACCCCGGACCAGAGCACCGGAGTCGAGTCCATGACGGCGTTCCAGAAGCGACAAACAAGCGCAAGGGTAGTTTTGTGAGGTGCCTGGGCGAAGTTCAGTGGAGGGAGGGATAGCAGGAAGATCTCAATCAAGATCTCCGTGGGCAGAGATCCCGGTTGTCCGAGGAGAGGCTGGAGAGCTGAGGGCAGTGGAGCTAGTATGGGGGTCGAAATTACTTGATCCATCTACTGCAGTGGTCCAAAAGTCGTAGTGTGGCTTGAGGCCGGGCTGTGGAGGGGAAAGTCAAATGAGTGCGAGGGAGTGGTTTCAGCCAAACCCCGTACACGCGCCGTTAACTCCGTTCGTTGGCTTATGCCCTTGAGATCTTCCCCCCTCTCCCCCGAATGCCGAAGTATTCGAAAATACTGCTCATCTTTCTCGCCCATTATCTGCTTGTGGTTATTAGGCGTTTATGTTCAAAGGTTTTGATGGAAAATTTCAAACCAGTGGGTGGCGTGGAGCGCCCATTTCAACGCGAGATGAATGACCATTCCATGTGGCTCACGACCGATCACTTTCTTCGGATGTCGGCGGTACGGTGCGGTGACTGCGGCAGAAGTGCAAAAGACCCAAAAAGGGGCCCCACATTTGAGCCGTTCATCGATCAGATATCACATGCAATTCTAATATAAATACGTTCAAACTTCATCGAATAGGATATATAGGGTTATGTAACATATTGGAGGGCATTCAAAACTTCCTGTGCATAATGAAAATCAATACAGTATATGGGGTGGCTGTGGGGATGCTCCGGAAGGTGTTTATATCCATCAAGGGTTGCGAGAGTGGGAAGACAACTAGTGGAGTGGAATGTCTTGGCAGCAGAAGGTGCAATGCGACAGACGGGTGCGGAAAGTTTGGATGAATGACGTCACTCATTCGCGGAAGAAAGTAGTGGCCTCTACCCTTGTGTATGGGGAGGAAGTCTCACCCCTTTAATGTTAACTATATGAGAATGTAAAGGCTCAGATAAATTTATTGGTTGTTCATTAATGGCAAAATTTCAGTTTAATGGTTAGCCTCTTTGACTCTGGGGTTGCGGGTGTTGGGGGTTAGTCGGGGAAAGGACTTGAATCCTGCGTTTCATGATCGTCCAATGACCCACAACCCCAAAGTCAAACGGAAGCTGAGGACTGGCTTTAAGTTGAAATGGCGGCGTGCAGCGGACTTATGAAGACGATCCACGAATTCGGAAATTCAGACGGGTGTGCATATAAGTTAAGAATCCATGTTAACAACAGTACAGGAGAGGAACCAGTATGACGGACAAGGCGTCAGGGAACAGAATGTTTAAAATGCTACTAGAGTCAGAAGAAAGTCGCGGGTCACGGAGAACTGTTCGTAACGGGGGTGTTGAGGCGAAGAGATCCTTGACCTGAGGTTCAAAAAGAATCGCGCTCAGATAATAGATCCGATAGCGTATTAGAAATAGCTTCGGCGTCCTTGGTCCTGCCAATCTGTGCATATAAATCTCTTGCTTCGGAATAGTGTGACGCAGCCTCAAGGTTACGGCCTTGAAGCCGGCGTAGGTCACCAATGCCGCTTAGCGCGTTTGCTCGACCGAGCTCATCACCGACGACAGCGTATATTTCTCGTGCTCTGGTGTATGACTGTTCTGCCTGGGGGTATTTAGATTGGAGGCGGTAGGCGTCTCCCAGTCCACGCAACGCGCTGGCTTGACCATGGGTATGACCGGCGCGAGCGGAAGCTTCTTGCGCTCGGTTGAATGACTGTTCCGCCTCGGTATATTTGGACTGACGAAGATAGACATCTCCCAGCCCTTTCAAGGCCGCCCCTCGACCTCCGTCACTATCAATGCGGGCGTAGATTTCGCGCGCTTGTGCTAGCGACTTTTCTGCCTCTATGTATTTGGATTGAGAACAGTAGAGGTCTCCCAACGCCCTCAAGGCGTTGGCCAGACCATTTTCGTAACCGATCCGACTGTAGACTTCCTGCGCTTGGATTAACAGCTCTTCTGCCTGTGTGTACTTGGATTGACGGCGGTAGACATCCCCCAGCGCCTTCTCCGTGTTCGCTCGACCCTTGACATCGCCGATGCGAGTATAGGTGTCTTTTGCTCGAATGTACATCTCTTCTGCCTCGAAGAATTTGGATTGCGCACGGTAAACGGATCCCAGCTGGTGTAACGCAAGCGCAGTAGCTTTTCTGTTACCCGCAGACTCTGCGGGCGATAGCGCTTGCCTCAACAGCAAAGCGGCTTTCGTAAAATCACCCTGCTGATAGTGTATCCGGCCCTGTTGTATCAAAACGTAGGTAGACTGCTCTTTGGAGCCTGATGGATTCCCACTCGACGGGCGTGTTGCGGGCTAGAACGGGACACGCGTCAACATAGTTGGTACTGAGCCCAACTTGGAGCTCACCATCCATCGCAGTCGATTACAGCATCGAGTAACGCTCGGTCTATCCTTGGGATTGAATGCCCAACAATCCGTCATCAAAGTACAAAGGGCCACGATCTGACCCAGCTGCTCATCCTCACGCGGCGAAGGAACATTTCCGTTGATCGCGGCTAATGTAATCAAGCCTGCTGAGTTGAGCTCGTGAAACGGAAGTGTATTCGTCATGACCTGTTACGGAATCCATCGCTGAGCGTCAGCGATCACACATAACGAGTGGTAGACCGGGGCGCCCGCGTACCTCCCAACAGACCCAGCCGGCTGTCCAGATATCGCTCGCCAAACTCGGGCGGTTCCCGTTCACTACTTCAGGCGATGCCCAGCGGAGTGACCAAGCAGGACCCGTCAGCGTTAACTTATTGCCGGCGGCAGCGACGTGTATTGGAGGGCAAGGTTGTCCAGTTGTTGGAAGTTGAATGCCCTCGTTGCTCATGCTCTCGCTCTCAGGCACACTTATCTCGCGAGCCGAGCCAAAGTCGGTAATAATCGCCCGATAGGAAGAGCTAACAAGAATGTTGAGCTGCAGTGTCGTTCGGGTGAGATGCGGCGTTCCTCATGAGCTTAGATCTACCCACTTACCGACTTCAGATCCCCGTGACAAATCGGCGGCTGAAGAGTATGAAGATACTTGAGACCCTCGAATGTATCTTTGATCTGCAGTCACAATAACTGTTGGCTTTTCATGAGCCGCCTCCAGGAACGCGCTGCCACTTACAAGTGAAACAAGTTCCGGGATCTCATAAGATCCGTTCGCAAGGAACTCGCTAACGTTTCCATTCGGCTCCCACGACATAACTATCCAAGCGGTTCCGCTTTCGAAGTCTTCCACAAACCCGATGAATTTCACGATGTGCGCGTGCGACATCCTCGCCATCAGCCCCACTTCATGAGCGAATTCCTATGTACACTTTGTGTTAGGACCGGCGTGAAGAAGTTGCCAATTGGGACTCTCACCCTACGAGCCCTTTCGGGTTTGAGGCTTCGGATTTTCTTCACTGCCACGACCTCTTCTTCGCTTGAATTCCGTCCCTTGACCCAGGTTGCCCGGACCACATCTGCCTTGCCACCACTTCCGCGACCCTCTCCTGATGTGAACTTGATTGCGCGCGGCTGGATTCTGAAGTCGGACAAGGCATCAAGCCCTTCTCGCTGCAGCCTTCTAGTTAGTGTTCCCAACCCCTTATGGTGCACGAAGCGTAGTACGCACCGCAGAGGGTTTGTTATCTCTTTTGCCCCCTTCGAGTCCATCTGGAGGTGCCTTCTCGTCGTCACCCTCCTTATCGACCGCCGGGGTGCGAGGCTTTAATATTGAGGCAAACTTTCGTATCATTCGCGATTTCCTCGTTCCAAAGTTGATTTTACAGGGGAAGATAAGCGCGTAGAAATAGTCCTTGTCGCGGATAGACTGGCGGAGGATGAAGTAAACAGTAAACGGTATTGGGGAGGGTGGAAAGGACAAGTGGAGGAACCTGCACCGCATCTAGATAGGAAAGGTCACCTCGTGACATCCTCGAGGCGCGCGCGGTGACTGCAAGTTGGAAAGACCACTTGTGCTGAGGTAGAATCGAACGTTCGGTGTTCAAGTGGTGCCTCGCGATGGTTACCCCTGGTCTCTGCTGGGTTTTACTTGTCTGGTGGACTGGGCCCAAACCCCTCTATTGAGACATTGACTGCGTTCCTGGGTCCTGACAATCCCGAATAGACACAGTCGAGCCTCGAGTGCAATGGATGGAAAGTGTCAGATGAGCGTGAACGGTCAAAAGCTCGCAGATTGTGGACGCCGTCCCTTGCGGTGGCGGTTCGGCAAGGGGGTTGGAACGGCGCTTCGCAGAACTCGTGAGGTCAAACCCCGCGTCGATCTTGCTTCCTCTCTCGCTCGCCTGCCAATCATTTGTAGGCAAGGTTTTCACCGTTTCTAGAGCTGTCCCTTAAATTTCTTTCCAGTTTGGATGTAAAATTTCAAGCCGGGTTGGTGGCGGTCGAGCGCCCATTTCAAGCGCGGAGGTAGACTGCTTCGCTGCGACCTGCGGGGACCTTTGGTGCGGAGTCCCGCCCCGTTGGAGCCCCATTTCCATGCGAGTCACGGCCAATCACTTGCTTACGATACCGGCGGTGCCGTGCCGTCACTGGGGTGAAGGAGCTGCCGAGGATTTGCGAATGCACAAAAGGGATGTTTGCATTCATCTACTAGGGAACGGGTGGAGTAGAATGTCTTGGAAACCTTGGCGGTGTTTGGATATATGACGTCACCGGCGGATGAAGCAGTCGGCCCTAGCCGTTTCGAGTGAAAGTAGACTGTGAGGAGAGTAGGACTTGACACCATGGCAAGAGTTTGATATATGCTTTGCATTTGACCGTTTTGGACTGAGAGTCCCTTAATACTGCCGACGTTTGATTCTGTTCCGCCGGAGTTCCGGTATCGGCGGAGCACCTCATATCTGTCGCCTCTAGATCTTGTATGCAGGTCTTGACTCGTGCAACCTTGTCACGCTGTGGCTGTGTAAACCGCGTGCTCCGATTCTTCGGCGGGCGAAGGGAGGCGTCTCGGGAACGAAGATACAATATTAATACAGGCTGACGGAGAAGCGTGACATCCACCACATATCCAGGTAGCTCGTAAGACTTACGGCTTGAATGGATCCAGAAGAGGGAGAATAGGGCCACCCTCTTCACCAAACGGGTAGGTAATACAAGATATTTATAGTTCAAAACGCTTCCCCTTCCAAACCAACTCCGTGTTATTGTCCGATATATTCAAGAATACCGACACCGAGCCGGTCTGTCTCTTGAACACCTCCTATGGGATGATGCTCTTTTCTCCGAGTCGACGCGACACCGTCCACGAACTCGATCCGTTTCGGCCGCGCTGCCGTTCCCGTGCCACCGCCGCAACTCCCATCATCTCCAAGCCGAACTTTAATCGTGTCAGGTAAGGTACATCATGCATGGCCGGTCAACACAGCTTCTGAACACTCGGAGACGGACAAAGTTTCGGATCTTGTGTGCTGACTTGGGGCTTCTCGAGTACGCAATCCGCCGAGAGGGCTGTCGTCGGGGTTTCCCGGTTCTGATAACCGGCAAGGTACTTGAAAAGTTGCGGCTCGTTGCAGGGGGGAAAAGCCCGTTGATTCGAGTACTGGAAACTAGCGATGACGGTGAGCAGGTCAAGTTCGAAGTTGGGTGTGCACTCGTTGGGCTTCGTTGTGACCTTCAATGCGTCCTAGTCGACCATCGGCGTGACGCCTGCAGTTGCGAGGTCTCTGAAGTGGAAAAATGGCTGGTTACATTTTCGGTGCTGATGCCGAGCCACTCGAGAGCATTCGGAGGGCCTCCATCCCATCCAGACCGAGATCGATGCACTGTCGCTCGGAAACGGCATCCAACCAAAACCACCGACGGATCTGGCAAGAGTGACTGTCGCTTGATCTGCACCCTTCCGTACATAATTGAAGCTCCGGTGGTGTAAGAGAGCTAGATATATATAAGAGCCATGTAGCCGGGCTTGAGCTTGGGAACCTGTTGTATGATAAGGACGGTGCACTTCTTTGGAAGCCGGAGGTGTCCGAGGAGATCGAGAATCAGGCAGGTTGGAGTGATGATGCCGAGCTTCAGCGTTTTCAGACTTGAGGGCGCTAAAACGACAACAGGATCGTTGTTCTTGGGACTCGGGATTAGAGCGCGGGAGCGACGGAGGATTGACAAAGCGAATTCGCAGAACGGTGAGATTCGGACATGGGGAGAGAATAGAAAGACATCCAGTCCAGGACGGAACCTTCCCGGAGACTTTGTATAATGCCAAGCGTTGAGAGCATCTGAGGGATAGAGATGAGATGCTTGGGCTGATTCGCATGAATCAAGTGAATCGTACGAGAGATCGCGGAGATGGGGCTTCGCCCCTTAGCAAATGCGGTGAGATACTTGACAAGAAATAAAAGCAGCTGAGCCAAAGCATTTTGACCGGTTGGAATGATGTGGAACCTGCATCCGGCTCAATGGACTTGGTTCCCTGATGGCATACTTGCAGCAACAGTGCCTCCGCCGCACGGTACATTGTGCAACTTCCCTCTTGAGTTGGCAGCACAGGCCATTACAGCCATCGCTGGAGGCTTTGGCAGCGTTTTTTTGTGCTCCACAAAGTCCAAACGGTGTTCCTTCGACTTCAAGAGCGATTGTTGTTGAGTATGGAAGCAGGTAGTGGGAGAGGATCATTCCTACTAGGAGAAATGCCCCCGCATTTCTCCCTTGCCCCTTCGGAGTATTAGCTTTAGTATAAATACCAGTTCGATTACTAGTTACGATTAAATACAATGGAAATTTAGTATAATATTCCTCGCCCTCCCGGGCTCGCGTCCTCCCCTCTCCGAGAAATCTCAACAATTGTCGGACGGAAGAGATCGAATTTGCGATGGTGACTTGAGGCCAGAGGGTCGGAGATGACACCACTATCGCGTTCCACGAGCGGAAACGACCACAAGAGTTGTTCTTTTTAAAATACTTGGGCCATGTTTAATGAAGAGTGTGTTAGCGGAAACATTTCGATCATGGTCTCCACGGCCATAGATACCGTTTGTGGCAGAGGCTGGGGAGCGGAGCACGGGAGAGATGCAGCGGCAGGTTGTTGGTCAACGTTTGATGACCCATTCATTGTAGCTGTAGCGCTCAAAGCTGTAGTGTTGTTGGAGGTCGAACTCTGGAGTGGACCAGCCATTTGAGTGGGAGAGCCTGTCGTTGAGGGCAAGCCCCGACATTGCGACCTTAACTCCGTTTGTAGGCTTACATGATGGTTAGACACGGGTTCGCCGATAGTGTGGCTGCGCGAGATGGAGTCCCCGCGGGAAAATACAGTTAGCCTTCGATTCTGGGCTTGCGGGTGAGCGCAGATATGGACGTAAATCCATTGTTTCGTGATACATACATAGGTCGAAGACCCACAAATCCCAGAATCAAAACGGAAGTCAGTGAGAGATGGCTTTGAATGGACATAACGACGTGTTGCAAGGTCATAAAGACAATCCACAAGTTCGGAAATCAACATGAGTGTGTCTATGAGTTAAGAACTGATGTTAACAACAGTGCACGAAAAAAGAACGAGCATGAGCGACAAGACGTCGAAAATAGAATGGCTGAAACGCTACATTCAGTTAAAAAAACAAAAAAACAGCCGCGGCTCATGGAGAAATGTTCATAGAGAGAGGGTTAGGGGCGAACAGATCCTTGAGGTGAGGTTATGGAAGACTTGGGATCCGGTAACAAAGCCGCTAGCGTCTCAGAAATAACCTCAGCGCCCTCCGTGTAGCCTATCTTTACATATAAATCTCTGGCTTCGCAATAGGACGACGTGGCCTCAACGTCGCGGCCTTGGCTCCGTCGCAGGTCACCAATGCATTTTAGCGTTTTTGCTTGACCACGGTCACTACCGATGCTAGCGTATATTTCTCGTGCTTGGATGTACGACTCTTCGGTCTGGGCGAATTTGGATTGGAGGCGGTAGACGTCTCCGAGCTCACGCAACGTGCCGGCTTGAATCCGCTCATTACCGATGCGAGCGTAAAGTTCTTGTGCTCGGTTGAACGACTGTTCGGCCTCGGTATATTTGGATTGACGAAGGTAGACCTTTCCCAGCCCCTTCAGCGCCCCCGCTCGACCAAGGTCACCACCAATGCGGGCATAGATTTCTTCTGCTTGGGCTAGCGACTTTTCTGCATGTGTGTATTTGGATTGACCACGGTAAACGTCTCCCAGCCCTCTCAAGGCGTTAGCTAGACCACGTTCTTCACCGATCCGACTGTAGACTTCTTGCGCTTCGGTGAACAGCTCTTCAGCCTGTGTGTACTTCGATTTCCTGCGGTAGAGTTCCCCCAAGCTGTTCGACGCGTTTGCTCGACCCTTGACATCGCCGATGCGAGTGTAGAGGTTTTTTGCTCGGATGTACGACTCTTCTGCCTCGATAAATTTGAATTGAGCTCGGTAAACGGATCCCAGCCGGCTTGACGCATCCGCAGTAGTCACGTGGTCATCCGCAGACTCCGCGAGGTGCAGTGCTTGCTGCAACAGCAAAGCAGCTTTGTTGTAATCACTGTGCTGGTAGTGCATCCAACCCTTTTGTATCAAAATTTGGGCGGGCCACTCTTTGGAGCCTGATCGATTTCCACCCGACGGGGGTATTGCCGGCTAGAACGGGACGCGCCGTCAACACAGTTGGTACTAAGCTCAGCTTTGAGCTCACCATCCATTTCAGTCGATTACAGCATTGAGTAACGCTCGGTCTACTCTTGGGATTGAATGCCCAACAATCCGTCATCAAAGTACAAAGGGCCACGATCTGGCCCAGCTGTCCATCCTCACGCGGCGATGGAACTTCTCCGTTGATCGCGGCTAATGTAATCGTGCCTATTGAGTTAAGCTCATGAAACGGAAGTGTATTCGTCATGACCTAGCCGGGATTTTATCGATGAATGTCAGCGATCACACTGAAAACTGTGGAAGACCAGGGCATCTGCGTACCTCCCAACAGACCCAGGCAGCTGCCCAAATATCGCTCGACAAACTCGGGCGTTTCCCGTTCACTACTTCAGGCGATGCCCAGCGGAGTGACCAAGCGGCACCCGTCAATGTTAACTTATTGCCGGCAGCAGCGACATGTATTGGAGTACAAGGTTGTCCCGTTGTTGGGGGTTGACCGCTCTCCTCGTTTATGGTCCCGCTGTCTGGCGCGATGATCTCGCGAGCCGAGCCGAAGTCGGTAATGATCGCGCGACAGGAAGAGTTAACAAGGATGTTGAGCTGCGGTATCGGTAAAGTAAGAGCGGCGTTCCCAACGGGTCTGGACCTTTCCACTCACCGATTTCAGGTCCCCGTGACATATCGGTGGCTGGCGAGTATGAAGATACTCGATGCCCCTAAATGTATCTTGGATCTACAGTAAAAATAACAGTTGTCCTTCCATGAGTCACCTCAAGGAACGCGCTGCCACTTACAAGTGAAATACGTTCCAGGATCTCATAAGATCCGTTGGCAAGGAACTCGCTAACATTTCCATTGGGCTCCCATGACATAAATATCCAAGCGGTTCCGTTTTCGAAGTCTTCGACAAACCCGACGAATTTCACGATGTGCTCGTGCGACATCCTCGCCATCAGCCCCACTTCATGAGCGAATTCCTATGTACACTTTGTATTAGGACCGGCGTGAAGAAGTTGCCAATTTGGACGCTCACCCTACGAGCCCTTTCGGGTTTGAGGCTTCGAATTTTCTTCACTGCCACGACCTTCTCTTCGCTTGAATTCCGTCCCTTGACCCAGGTTGCCTGGACCACATCTGCCTTGCCACCACTTCCGCGACCCTCTCCTGACGTGAACTTGATTGCGTGCGGTTGGATTCTGAAGTCCGACAGGGCATCAAGCCTTTGGCGCTGGAGCCTTCTAGTTAGTGTTCCCAATCCGTACGGTGCACGAGGCGTACTACGCACCACAGAGGATTTATTATCTCTTTGGCTCCCTCCGAGTTCCTCTAGAGGTGCCTTCTCGTCATCACCCTCCTTATCGACCGCCGGGGTGCGACGCTTTAATTTCGAGGCGAGCTTGCGTATCGATATCATTCAAGATTTGGTCGTACAAGGTTGATTTTACAGGAGAAGATAAGCCCGTAGAAATAGTCCTTGTTGCGGATAGACTGGCGGAGGATGATGTAAAGAGTCAACGGTATCGGGGAGGAGGGAAAGGACGAGTGGAGGAACCTGCACCGCATCTATATAGGAAAGGCCACCTCGTGACATCCTCGAGGCGCGCGCGATGACTGCAAGTTGGAAAGACCACTTGTGCTGAGGTAGAATCGAACGTTCGGTGTTCAAGTGGTGCCTCGCGATGGTTAC
>WSTX01008258.1:0-11731 GCA_019633405.1 Tulasnella sp. 408
GGGACGAATACATCATGTAATTAGAACGCGACAAAATAAAAGTCTAATTAAACATGCGCGACAGCTAATCTAAACCGGGAAAGGGAAAGTAGAATCGCCGGCAGCGATTCCCACGGTTCCCTAACAGAGATCACTAGGCAGGAACGCCACACTAGCACGATGGTTGAGAGGATCGGATTGCTAATGGAGAGAAGTAGACAAGAGGCGGAATGAGGAACAAACCTCCTCATTCCGTCGTACTTAAATACTAAGAGTGGCTGTACCTAGAATAACTTAGAACAGTAAAGAATGCGGTGGAACACCATGGAGTAGGATGACGCGTTGTATGAGTAAGAAAGGCATGGATACAATGAGGGGATGAGTAAGGAATGTGTGGTGGTAATGAGGCAGCGAATGATCAGGGAGATTGCGGGGAAGGGGTCACGTGATGGGGAAATATGGGACACGTGATCGTGATGTGACGAGGTCGTCACATGTAGCAATATTTTTGGAGTTTTCCCAAACGCTGACTGCCCCGTCTGTTGCTTCTTTCCGGGGACTCGTAGGTAAAGCCAAGCTATGTAGCTTTGACAGCTGTACCTTCTTGGACTTGGACTCGTATATAAATGTGATGTTTTGGTATTCAAAGCTACCTGTAGAATCGGGGACCGGCGTTGGCGACAAAGCGGGGCAAGCCGGACCAAACACACAGCTCTGGCTACTGCTCTTCTTGCATGAGGGCAGTTTCCAGCGGAATACGCTCAAATCAGATAGATTGATACCAAAAAAGGTGCTAAGGATGATTCTGGGAAGTTCGTGATGGCCACCATATGCTCAACCTGACCGACAATTCAATTGTCGGAGCAGGTGAGCATGACGAGGGACATCTAGATAGGACCGAAACAGAATACGTGTAGAAGTTGAGGAAGTCGATAAGGGATTTTACGATGTAGATATTAATTAGATGTCCATGTGTTATCTGGCCCCCTTTCCTCATCGCCATCATCCTCAGACGGGACCAAGTCGACCCTCTGCTCCTTCGGTCCACGATGTTGATTCCATGTACTCAAGAAGAGATCTCGATGGTCAATATCCGGGCTTGAAGAGCGATGCGTGGTGAGCCATTCCGAGTAGTCCTCCAACGCAGCAGGAGTATTTCCTGAGAACCATCCTTTCTCGAGAGGAGGGAGCAGTTTGTCCTCGATGAGGGATCCAGAGAGGCTTCTGACATGCTGGCGGAGACGTTTTCCTCTACGGACAACAATCGCGTCTACAATTGGCTGAAGAAGGGCTTTGATATCTTCGTCCTCGTCAGATAGATAGCGAATTCTCTCCATCCCTGCCTGAAGGCCGCCAATGGCGTGCACGAGCCCTGGACCGGTTTCGAGAACGTCTTCCTTAGTTGCACGGTCCTTGATATATAGTCTCGCGGCTTCGAGCATTGCCTTGTACGTTGTCTTGAGTTCGGTCGTGGACAAGTGATCTTCATCTGAAGGACGTGAAGTGGAGAGCGGATATGCCTCGAGAGCCTTCGCGACGTTTCGAAGAATGCTCGATGTGCTAGTCAAAGCGACGTCAGTACAACAACCCCGCGAGGTAACGTCCGCGATTGACCAACCTCGAATATGCATCCCATAACTCCTTAAGATCGTCCCAGAACATATTGTATTTCTCCAGGATAGGCATGCCATGGTCATATACGCGATACGGAACGGTAGCCAATGCCCAAGCCACAAGACCGATGGCCTTCGGATAGTTCTCCGGGAAGACGGTGCAGAATGCCACACGTTCAAGGTCGCCCTCTCCGGTCCAGCGCTCGACGGTCGGTCGGAATTTAGGGGGGTAGTGGGAGAGGTGGTGATGCACTCGGCGGTGGAGAAGAGCTTTGATATTGGCGGCAATGTATAAGGGTAACGCGGACTCCTCGACCTGCACGGAAGCTGACTTTGCGTCGGGGCCAATGCTGAGGCAGGCCTGGATGATAAGACGTTGCTGTTGGAGCTCAACGATGACCTTGTCTGGTACCTCATCTACGCCTTGCAAGGTCCATGGTTCTAGCCACCCCCGATGCAGCGCCGTCTCGTAGTCGTCCCAGAACCAATCATCGTGCGGTCCCAACGCAACTAATAGGTGAATAATGGCTCTTCCGTAAATAACTGCGCTGACGGCAGGGTTGCTCTTGTCGCTGTCCTGAACTAATGCATCCGGGCAGCCTCCGCTTGGGCAATAGAAGCTCTGAAGAGCCGGTGGAGGCGGATTACAGCCTTATCCTTGAGGAGGATGGACATGGCCTTCCTCTCGAACAGGGTTGGGATGCTCTGGGCGACGGCACGGAGGTGCTCCGGCTGCTCCACTCGTCGTAGCATGTGGCAGCTGTATTTGGCGTCCATAACGTCGGTAGGATCTTCCTGTCGTCGATTCCGGGATACAGCTGCGCTGAACGGGTCGAATTTGAGGCGGTGGCTGAGAGTTCGCATATAACTTGAATCCACAGTGTTGGTGATAATCTGTGCGTCTTCTTTGGCAGTCTTGAACGGATGACGCCAACCGCTGACGAAGGACCTGAAGAGGCCGCCGGTCGCCTTCTTTAGCAGCTTCTTGGGGAAGCGCTTGACGAGAACGAGGATGATGCCGGGAATCATGTCGAGGACGAAGGACCTAATGAGCCATAGGAATTGGGAGATTGGGGTTTTGAACGGGCAAGACGGATCCCAGACAGCAGCGATGACTGTGAGGCCGACGATAGCCACAGCAGTCCAGGCTATAATCGCGTTGGTTCGCGCTGCCTTGGGGTTGATTGTCTCGAGATAGCCGATGAATCCCAGGAAAAAGATGATAAGGGATATTTGAAGCAAGCTCGGCAACACCCATTCAACGACAATGTTGAGAATAACGTCGTAGCGTCGTACCGCGGCGAGCTCCCTCTGCATCGATCGGCACTGTGCTTCTGAGGGACCACCACGAGATCGTTTGTTGTAGTTGAGCATCCACTGTTTGACAAACATTGCGCCGAAAGACGAGAGCAGTGTGAGACTGAGACTGATACTGAAAAATTGGCTTAGACGGGTGGCTTCATTCGAAGGAGTAAACTCCGGTGGTTTCAGCTGGCTGTCTGAGACATTCAGCTGGCCAGCTCCGTGTGTAAGAAGAAGAGCGACGAGGTGGTTTGTTTCAGCAATGGGGTTAGGATTAAGATCTGGCACGACAAGCGTCAAAAATCCAGCGTTCACTGCCGCAAAAAGAGCGCCCTAAAGCAACAAGTATGCATGATTAAATTTTCCGCGACGTTAAACGATGGCAAGAAAAGAGGGAAACATACAAAAACCAAGATCAGATCGAGATCCTCTATGATTCCTTCCACCATTTCTCTGTTTTCACTCTCCAATACTTGATGAGTATACTTCCAATAATTTTCCACATTGCCGAACCTGGGTGGGACTCCAATGTCACTGCACCCAAGCGCGCGCTTTGACGACTTTACGCTCCGTTGAGGCTGGGAACGAGAGAAGGAAAGGCCGCGAAAGACGGGTTTGCGGGGTGACACCGAAGTCATAATGAGACCTAGTGTAGTTCGAGGGCTTGAGAGCCTCGGAGAGGTGGCTGGCTGTATGTGGTCTGTGTGGTCTACGCAATCCCGCCGGCCAGGGGGGGGTGATCTGTTACTCTGACAATGAGACAAGAAGGGCGAGTAAAATAAATGCAGGGGGGAATGGTACACCGTCAGGCGAGTGCATGTGTTCCACGAGGTACCGTCTCAGGAAACCTCCGGTGGCTTGTGAAGGAAGGAAACCTGTGGTGGCTTGTGAGGGAAAGACACCGGGCAAATCGACTTTATCATTTCAAATCCGTATCTGAGACAATCCTTGGCTTTGTTCGAGGCATCCTGTATGACAGAGTGCCGGTCGGCTGGAACTTGGTTGGACGACCAGTTGGGTCGGTTTTTGGTGGCCTCGAGTAGGCGCGGGTGCCTCTGGTGCGCTTGTGCAAGGGAGGGAGGAATCCCCGATTCTACGTAGTAGAGGAGGGTCCCCGACTCTACGTAGTAGGAGGGTTCTGTTGGAGTTGGACGGTTTCAGTGCTCTTTTTCCCACCCCGTGTTAGTGTTTGTCAGCTGTCTACGGCCGAGGTTCCTCCGATGTGCTCTCTTACTTAAACCTGCAAGCCTCGGTTCGGCTTTGTGAGAGTAGAACATCCGATTTTGATGTAGACCGTTCAGGTTTACACCCACCCGACGAACGTTGATTACCTTAATATTATTGTTCGAAATATATTCGAGTGATGAAGCACTTGTTATTTGTCCTCCTGAAGACTCTAGTCTTCACAGTTATGTCTCAGACTCTGCCTCCGCTGATTAAAATAATTCGTAATTCGAGAGCATCTATTCCGGTCTCTGACAAAAAGAAACCACAAGTCGCGCCGAGTTGGTTCAGGCTTTTCTCTCCGTTCTCGAGACGGAGATTCGTCGAGCGGGCGGTAAGTTGACTCAGGCTGCCAATGATCGTATGCATTGGTGGTTTCCCGTCTTGATAACAGTACTGTTGGCTGACACCAACAAGATCCCCTAAGCGTGTACGATATTTGACTTGGCTTTGTTCATGCGGCCTTTTCTACAAGTCGGGGACTGGCGCATGCGCCGCTACGATTTTGTTGGAGTTGAACGTCTGTCTAGTGTTTCTCACCCCTTAACCCCGTGTTTGACTGCGGGTGTCTCGTTTGTAATCCTCTATCCGTGGGGCTTATGTGGCTTGTCACACGGCTTTTTCTCGATAGCGTCTGCTCCGCAACTTTCCTCCTGGTCGCCGTCGACGGCTTAAGACCATAATGAGTGTTCTTTCCCTGTTAAAGCTGCCTCGCGAACAGTTGTTAGCCTGTGTTCTCTTTAAAAAAATAGATTCTTGGAGGGTTACTGTTGAACTCCGTGTGGATAAGCGCGATAGAGATACCGTTTCTGCTGCTGTTGTCTACTATTTCTCCTCTTGTTTACGGGCTGAAGCCCTTTTGGTGGCGACTGTCGTCCGACGCCGAGAATCGCCTAGGTGTTTACTTCGGAAGCTTGCTTGACGCGCTTTTGGTCGATGATACCGCTGCAGCTCTCGACGAACAGCTTAAGAAGGAGCACGGCCGCTTGAAATACAAAAACGCAAAGCGCGCCCGTCGCGAGACTGAGAGTACCGATGCTCGGAACGCCCGTCTCGTGCCGATCGTGCTTCAAAGAAAGAGTCGCGTAGAGCCGCCGCTGGTGTTTCACGGAAACACATACGCCGATGATATGAACGTCCTATCTCCGGCCACTGTTCTTCTTCGAACACCTGCCGATATTCTAGGGCAGCTTTCGGTGGGTTTCATCGGCCCTGGACCTTTGAAGGATTCCGCGTTGAAGTCTGTTATCCGCATCCGGAAGTCGAAAGTCTGGGACCTTTTACTGTGGCTTAAAGATAACTACCCGTTGTATAAGGACAGACTCCTAAGCCTTGACCAGTTGGCGTTGTACGAAGAGGACGGTTGTGTTCCCGGTTTGGAAGACGCCACTATTGTTGATACCGACCTTTCGGCTCCCGATACGTTTGAAGAAGAAACCGCGGGTCTTGAAGCCCACCCTGCTAATTTGCTTATGGACAAGTTTGATGCATCCGGTTCGAATGCTCCCATGCTCTCCTCAGCCCCTAAACGACCCTTTCCAGCGACTCCCTCACGTTCACCGAAGTCGACCGATCCATCGACCCGCACGTACAAACCCCTCGATGCGACGGTAGTCGATGAATCACCTTCTCCGTCGTTGGAAGCGGTTCGCAAGACTTCCCCGAGCACTCCGTCTCCCCCTACACGGTTCACCCGAGCGACCAAGACTGGCGCTAACTCACCAGCGGAAAGTAGTCAATACCTCGTAGCAATTTTCTTGGAGTTTTTCACGGACGCTGACTGCCCCGTCTGTTGCTCCGTTCCGGGGACTAGTATGTAAAGCCAGGTTATGGAACTTTGACAGCTGTACCTTCTTGGATTTAGAGTCTTATATAAATGAGGTGATTTGGCATTCAGAGCTACCTGTAGAATCGGGGACCGGCGCTGGCGCCGCTCCGATCGTGTTAAGGGCGGATTGGTGACTGGTCGGAACGAAACAAAGTTGCTTATGTCAGCACCAGTTGGTTTGTCGCCGGGAAAGCGACCGGAATACCAACTTCAGATATCCCCGCCCGAACGACGGCAAAAGAGGACCGTAGGCATTATTTTCCACTCGCCGAAAAGCCAGCTATGTTCGAGGATCACCTCTCGGTTAAGGCGGACACATCGAGAATGTCGTTCTATTTTTGTCGCCAAATATAGAAGTCTCCACCCGAACTGACACTGCCTATTACACCGCTGAATGGGCAAATGAAATGATAGCGGGACCGCATATACTTGTCAGTATAACTAAAAAGTTCACATGAAACACTCTCCCCCAGATTGTTCTGATCTGCGCAGTCCTCAACCCGATACGTCGTCAACAATCCTGACGGTGAAATGGCAATCAAATGGCCGCCAACAGTCATGACGAGCTCCGAGGCAGTGTCTCCATCGCTCACGGAATGGTAGGAGTGAGAATCGCAACCGTTATCCTTCGGATACCTGGTGAAGAGAATACGACCGTCCCCGCAATCCTCGATTGTAATCCGGATCGTCTCATGCGGGAAATGCGCCAGAGCAAACTGTAGGCGATCTCCTGAGCTGCTCCGAAACTCTCGTACGATTGGTAAGGTTGAGATCGTTCCTCCGCCATCTTGACAGGGACCGAGAAGCGTTGGAATGTGCTTTTCAACTCGGTCCGACCAATGGACTTCGATGCATCGATCAGCAAAGTTCCAGATCGCAGATGCTCTTTCCGATCCTGCAGCAAACCAATACTTCGGAATCAAGCTAGTGAGGACGGACAAAGACGGTGCGATAGAAAGTGTCCACTCACACCCTCGCCATCACCTGGGCTCGATAGCGTAGTTCTTCCTCCGGCCTTCCAGTCCCAATTCAGAAACTCCGATTTTTCATCCCCGGGAAACCAAAGTGTAACAACCACGTTATCCCCTTGCAGCCTGAGGCAACTGCAGCATCTCTGTACATCCAATTCCGCCAGAAGGACGAATCCTGGGTCTGTAGCCGCTAAATTGATTTGAAAAGCTTGTAGATAGCTGAACAAATGCAAAGTCCGGGAGATGAATCGTCAAGAAGGACAAAAGGGCACGTACCCTCCATGTTGCATATCCCCTTGCTTGAAAGAACTAACAAAGACCAACAGGTCGAGCGTTGCTTCTCCGGGACGAACACAGAGTTCCATAGGGATGTAACCGCCTTGCAATTGGGTGCTTGCAATGCAAACGAATGGATCCTGCCCCTCAGATTCCAGGACAATTCGCCAAATTCGGACGCGTGTGTGCTGTGTATGAGGATAATCATCCCATTCTCTGGTGATGGTGACAAGCCAATGCCCTCCTGGAACTATGCTTGCACCTAAGTACTCCGCGATGAGGTCGGGTTTCATATGGACTGGTGAAACGGCATGAAGTTTGCCCTGCATGGCGGCTTGTTCGAACCGATATGGTGTGGTGGCCATGGATCGGGGGTCATTGACGGAAATGAGAGCAGAAGACTGAGGAAGCAAAACATTTAATCTTTCGCATAGATTTTCAACTTGATCAAGCCAAAATGATTGAACGTTCGCGATAGAATAGAGAGCTCGGCAGGTCTGGTTAGTCATGGGCTTAGGATCAGCATCAGGACTGCATTCAACAGCAACTGGGAACCTACCTGTAACAAAGCTAACGCATTCTTTAGATCAAGAAACCTGGCTATCTCAAGGATAATCTCTTTCGGCAACTCAGCGATGAACGCCATTCGAGCTGCGGTGAAGGGAGAAGCTTCGAAGTCCGGACAGCGGAACAAACCGTCCAAAACATGTTCGTTGATATTCGCTTGCTTTAAAATCAAAGTTGAAGAGTCTACGCATTAAGCCCTACAGTAATATTATAGGCATAGTTGATATAAATACTGGTAAAAATCTGCGGGGAAGGGTTCGGAGGAAAGGCTCGCAGGGTGAAGGCTCGCGGCGGGCATCAAAATTTGGGGTCGAAAAGTCTATCAGCTAGCTATCTATATTCGACTATGATCTTAATCCTCAGTTATTAACGCGGAGACATCGAGAATGCCGTCTTATTTCTGTCGCCAAATATAGAAGTCTCCACCCGAACTGACACTGCCTATTACACCGCTGAATGGGCAAATGAAATGATAGCGAGACCGCATAAACTTGTCGGCATAACTGAAGGGTTCCCATGAAACGCTCTCCGCCAGATTGTTTTGATCGGCGCAGTCCTCGACGCGATACGTCGTTACCAATCCTGTCGCTGAGATGGCAGCCAAATGGCCGCCAACGGTCATAACGAGCTCCGAGGGAATGTCCCATTCGTTCACGAAATGGTTAGTGTGATCATTGAGATAGCTATCCTTCGGATACCTGGTGACGAGAATAGGACCCTCCCCGCAGTCCTTGATCGTAATCCGGATTGTCTCATGTGGGAAATGCGCCAGAACAAACTGTAGGCGTTCTCCTGAACGGCTCCGGAACTCGCGGACGATTGGTATGTTTGCGTTCGTTCCTCCGCCGTCTTGACAGCTGCTGAGGATTACTGGAATGCACCTTTCAACTCGGTCCTGGCGACCATGTCGATCAGACCAATGGACTTCAATGCACCTATCCGCAAAATTCCAGATCGCGGATGTTCTTTCCGATGCCGCAGCAAACCAATACTTCGCAATCAAACTGATGAGAGTGGAGAAAGATGGTCTGATAGAAATTGCCCACTCACATCTTCGCCACTACCCGGACTCGATAGCGTCATTCTTCTTCCGCTTTCCCAGCCCCAAATCAGAAACTCGCATAATTCATCTCCGGGCAAATAAAGCGTGGCGACCACGTTATCTCCTTGCAGCCTGAGGCAACTGCAGAATCTCTGTACATCTAGTTCCCCCAGGAGAACAAATTCAGGCTCTATAGCCGTTAAATTTATTTGGAAAGCATGTATGTAGCTGGGCGAGTGCAAGGTTTTGGCGATGAATTGTCAAGAAGAAGAAGAGAGCACGTACCCTCCATGCTGAATATCCCCTTGCTTGAGAGAACTAACAAAGACCAACAGGTCGAGCGTTGCTTCCCCGGGCCGGAGACATAGCTCCAGGGGAATATAGCCGACTTGCAACCGGGTGCTTGCAATGCAGACGAGCGAGTTTTGCCCCTCAGATTCCAGGATAATGCGCCAAATTCGGACGCATGGATGTTGCACGTTAGGGTTATCATCCCATTCACTAGTGATAGTGACAAGCCAATGCCCTCCTGGAACTATGCTTGCACCTAAATAGTCCGCGGCGAGGTCGGTTCTCATATGAACTGGTGAAACGGCATGAAGTTTGCCCTGCATGGCGGCTTGTTCGAACCGATATGGTGCAATGACCATAGATCGGAGGTCGTTGATCGAAATTGGAGTAAAAGATTGAGGAAGCAAAAATTTAAATTTCTCGTATAGATTGCGAACTTGATCCAGCCAAAATGATTGGGCGTTTGCGATAGAATAGAGAGCGTGGCAGGTCTGGTCAGTTATGAGCCGGGGATCAGTAGGTCTGCATCCAACGGCAACCGGGAACCTACCTGTAGCAAAGCTAAGGAATCCCTTAGGTCAAGAAATTTGGCTATCTCAAGGATGATCTCTTTCGGCAAGTCGACGATGAACGCCATTTGAGCTGCGGTGTAAAGGAGGAGCTTCGAAGTCCGGACAACAGAACAAACCGTCCAAAACATGTTCGTTGACGTTCGCTCGCTTTAAGATCATAGCTTGACGAGTCTACGCATTATGTCATAGAGTAATACAGTATCGATACAGTTGAAATAAATGGGTATCATCCGATAATTCTTCTCCATATCTTCTGCCCAGCAGCTCTCCGTTCATCCGCCGCCCCTCCTTCTTTCGCCCCGAGAACAGACTTATTCTCGATCGCGCGACGCCCTAAGTACGGAATCACGTCCGATAGTTTCCCGTACGGGACGTACTTTAGAACGACTGGCGACGAGGCTTCGACGGTGGAAGCAAGGTGGTTGGTCAAGGAATCGCACATGCCTGAGCCAAGTCGGGGATCCAGTTAGACCCGTACTTCACTTCTGCCACAAAAATAAGTGACATACCATATAGTTGTCCGAACATCACTCTCTCCGCGACTTGGTCGTTGATCCTCAGTTTTGTGACTTGGCCATCCTCATTTCTTGATTTCACGCTCGCAAGATCTCTTGACACCATCCCGTTAAGAATGCGTTCACAGCTGCCGCGATTATGCGTGCCGAAGAGAACTCCAACCTGCGGACAGTCAGCATCTTCCATTGTCTGCTTAACCATATAAAGTAATTAGACTCACTGGAGAATCAGGGCGTCGCACTAAATCCAGGATCAAGGAAGCGGCGGCATCGTACGCCGCGTCGGTTTCGTACTTTTCGTCCCAAACAGGCGGCTTAGGACCGGGTTTCTGCTGCGGGAAACCCTCAGTTGGCTGGTTTGCAAGGTAGCCTTTGATAGCAGTGACGTCGGGTTCATAGGGTGATGGACGGTTGCTCTCCTGCACGTGGTAGGCACCTCGGACCAGCTTCACTCCTAAGACGAAGCCTTCCCGCTGGGCGAGCTCAAGATTCCGGAGTAGATGCATAGTGTTCCTACGCGAACAGACGATGTTATTAAGGGCTAGATCTTCGAGGAGAATAACTACTAACCGGCGGAGGTAGGCCTGGTATGTGCCATAGATTAGTGGCTGACCGCGGCCCGGTGAGGATGTCGTTGTCATCGAGTTCCGGAAGGCGGGGGAATCGCGTTTCACTGGTAGCGGTCGGTTGAATTGCATCATAAGAGATAACTGGAAAGCATCAATGGCTGGCTGATATCGAAGTGTCAAGGTCAGAAAGGACAGTTTCGACGTTATAAAGGACGCTCATACTTGGTACCATGTGTACTCCGAGTCGACGATAATCTGAAATCAAGGTGACGTTAGAAGATGTCCGTGGATTGAGGCGTAAGCACGTTGGCTCACTGTGACATTCCTCTCCTTGGCCTTTGTGCATATTCGCTCCAAGTCGTCTTTCAGAACGCGAAGGGTTGTAATATCCTCGTCGGTTAACGGAGATTCTTGGGGTCGAGCTGCTTCTGGGGCCAGGATATCCAAGTCGGTTGGTTGTGGGGTTCCGGGATAATGAACGAGGTTGTCTTTCGGCCTCGTGGAGACCAAGTGCTCTGAAAAGCGGACCAGCGTGCTCGCAGATGGGACAAGGGCTGTCTATTAGTAGAGAAAATGGGTGAGTGAACAGCCAGGACCTCGGAAAGACCGATCTTGCAACTCACCAGCTTCAACGCCACCCAAGTCTTTCGACCATGTGCAGTGCGAAGTCCCAGAGAATGCTTGTCCTCAAAGCCGGCAGCAACATCGATCGAGTGGATCATCTCCTCCACATTCTTGCGGTATTGGGGGGTCTGGGACTGGCTCCCTTTGGAGGCACTTCCCTCATCCACTTCAACGGAGTAAGCGAAGATGGCCCCTCTATTCTGCGCTCTTAATTCTTCGAGTAGAGGTACGACTTCTTCGGCGGTCTCTCCTCCAACAAACTGGTGGCGGTGGGAAGCAAGCCGGATCATCAGCTTCTTTCGCGGGGAAAACGATAAGAAGGTCAAGCCTCACCTGGTCGAAGAACGTGAACCGGATC
>WSTX01008260.1:0-11700 GCA_019633405.1 Tulasnella sp. 408
CTTTGGCGGTCATCCGAGGAAAAGTGCCTTCGACTCGCGAAGACGCACAACTATCGCAGATCACAATGCTTTGCGGCTTGATGACGGATTGTTGGGCGTTTGATCCGAAGGATAGGCCATCCATTTCTCAGTGCCGGAATGAAGTGGCTTGGATGGTGGGTGGCGCACTCACTTCGTTCAGAAATTTCCTAACGTGCAACATGTCGCAGCCGTCGATACCCCCAGCAGGGGTCAAAGCCCCGTCTCTTGATCTTCTGTTACAAACGGGTCACTTGCATTTCTTGCACAATAGGCTCGACAAAGCTATCTCGGTTTTTCAGCGAGTACTGGATATAGGCGGACCTGAAGTGAAGGCCGACGTGTTGGATCGGCTCGGACGAATCTATGGCCTTCAGACCAAATACCCTGAGGCCGAAGTGGCCTTGACCCAAGCACTGGAGATCTTTACTCTCACAGGCAGTAACCGTCGAGCCGACGCGTTACAAGGACTAGGGGAGATCTACTACCTTCAAATCAAATTCCCTGAGGCCGAAGAGTCCACCACCCAAGCGCTTCAGATCTATGATCGCCTCGGAGATGATTACGGTCGAGCAAACGCGCTGCGGGTGCTCGGGCACCTCTACCGATCTCAAACCAAGAACCCGGAGGCCGAGGAGTGCTTAACCAAAGCGCGGGAGATCTTCACTCGTATCGGCAATGACCACGGTCGGGCACACGTGTTACAAGGGCTGGGAGACGTCTATATCGCCCAAGTTAAATTACCCGAGGCCGAGGAGTGCTTTATCCAGGTGCAACACATCTACACTCGTATCGGCGATGTGCACGGTCAGGCAAACGCGCTGCAAGGGCTGGGCCAGCTCTACTACTCTCAAGGCGAATACCCAAAAGCCAAAGAGGCCTTCCTCCAAGCGCAGCAGATCTGCACTCGCATCGGCGAGGATTTAGGTCAAGCAAACATATTACGAGCGTTAGGAAACCTTTCCCATCGTGAAAACAACTACACCCATGCGGAAGAGCTCTATACCCAAGCCCAACAGATCTACACTCGCATCAGCAACGACCACGGTCGGGCAAACGTGTTAGAAGGGCTGGGAGCTCTCTACATCGATCAAACTAAATACTCTGAAGCCGAAGAGTCTCTCATTCAAGCGAAGCAGATCTACGAACGCATCGGCTACGACTGGGGTCGGGCAACCACGTTGCTTGATCTTGGTCATCTCCACAGGGTACAGGGCCGCAAAATTCAGTCAGCAACATTCTATGCAGAAGCAAGAGATCTTTACGGCCGGATGGGTCGCCTCGCTGACAAAGAACACGCTTCCCACTGGCTGGAAACCGTGTCCCAAGGATGATACTCGTTCTCCAGACCTCCAATCAGCAACAGGTCGTCCGCACAGGCACATCTTCTCTCGTACACGTTTTGGTGACTGCATTTATTTTTTGCATTGGGATATTCTACCCTGTACACCATGTAGTATTTGTTCATTCATTAGCTGGAAACTGGTATCGCTGATACGAGAGCACTCCCATCCAACAGCGAGCATCTTGGCAGGCTCAAGCCTCGAAAGTCTGTTGGAGGTAGCCAAAACGCCGTCCCATTCGTGACCTATTCAAAAGCAAGTGTAGTAGGTGCCAATTAGATATAATAGCAAATGCGGCGAAAGGAAGGCCTCATAAATCCGCGACTTGACGTCGTGGAAGCCGATCTCCTCCTAAAAGCAGTATGGTTGGGTCAGTGACCGGCGGTCAAACGTAAGACACCGACAGTGAAAGGAGCCCTCGTCACCGCGTCTAGTGTCGGCAGAACGATTTAGTTTGATTCAACTCCAAACACACGACTGTAACTTACGGTAGACGGATCGTCCGCGGTTGGATTTCACATTTGCGTTTCGCGTTTCACGCAAGCCCCTGGTCTCGATCCCGTCACATTCCTCCCACCCAACTAAAGGTAGGTGTAAAGTAAACTCAAACATGCGTAGATATTATAGATAGGCAGAAAATGACACCCTAATCAGATCCAAAATGGCGCGAAAAGTCGAAAACAGGGGGAGGGAAAATAAAAGAAAAATCCAAATAAAAATGTCCGGTATTATCGCCGACTAACCCCGCATCCCGTGACCCACGTGACGCGTTGCAGGGAAAGAAGCCCTTCTTCGGGGGTGATAGAACAGCTGGCGACACGGTCACATATATTGCAAAGCCAACTGGAGCTTCTGCGTTGCAGACGATGACAGGGTGAAATAGTCGGTAGCAGAGTCAATATCTTATAGACCTAGGGACAGTCATTCGAGTGGATTGTAAAAGCGGGGAGTTTTGTACAAGATGGTCCATCCATCGAGGCCGGAGCTCCCACCGCCATCTTCGACGACCAAGCGCGATGCAAAAGTCAGGCGTTCCCAGCCCCCTGGGCCCTGACCGGTGTTGCCAGCTCCCTCCAACGCGTCACGTGGGTCACGGGATGCGGGGTTAGTCGGCGATACTGCCGGACATTTTTATTCGGAATTTTCTTTATTTTCCCTGCCCCCCTGTTTTCGACTTTTCGCGCCATTTTGGATCTAATTAGGGTATCATTTTCTATCTATAATATCTACGCATATTTGAGTTTACTTTACACCTACCTTTAGTTGGGTGGGAGGAATGTGACGGGATCGAGACAAGGGGCTTGCGTGAAACGCGAAACGCAAATGTGAAATCCAACCGCGGACGATCCGTCTACCGTAGTAACTTGTTACGGTTCGGTAGCGTAGGTAAAGCAGTTCGTCTGCGTCCTTATGTATTCTCTTGACTTGTTGTTCTTATGTTGGCGGTGTCTCCTGTTGGATTCTAGTGTGGAAATGAACACTTCTACTAATTTCGCCACTTCGTGATTGGATCCGCCTGCACACCGCGTCTTCGATCCCGATTCGGTGACATCCTTTTGGCCCTCTACAACTCTCATCAAGAAAAAGAAGTGACCCTCTCGGTGTTAAGATCGCATTCCTCATCTCTAACTCTCTGTCCACGTTTCAATTGATGCCAAGGGAGGACGAGACGAATTCTCAGACGGATTTTCTACGAGCGGCGTCTCGCCGAGAGATGAGCCCTGGAACGATTAGCTAGCATACCTCCCTCAAGTTTGAGGATGTTTTTCGGGAATTTGATTGAGACAGGATTATTTCGCCATTGCGCCAGATCGTCCAGCCTGAGCTGTTACAATACTATTCAATACCAGCAAACACGTACCGTGCTCGCGCTGAGCTGCACTCAACCGGAGGAGTCGGTTGGAGGCTAGAATGAAGTTGAGGTAGGGGCTTCCCATGGGGAATGCAGGCGAACAGAAAGATAGGGGACGGAGGGGCTGGAAGGGTTGAATGGACGACTCCCATTCTCCGAAACCTAAGTCTCTATAGCCTTGCCATGGGACGAGAGAGCGCGAGGCAATAGTCTTCTTTAATGTCCCATCTTGGTTTGTAGAATGTTCTGTGGAAGCCCGGACGACGAATTCAAGTTGAGGTCTTGTCGCAACATTCAACCTTTCGCAGCCATCACATGCTGCACCTGGTGGGAAGCCAAACCATCGGTAGAGATGATCTCACCAGAATTAATTGAAGCGATGAAATCAAGAGACTTTGCACGAGTGCAGTGCATGTAGTGTCCTTCCCGCTTGTTATCCAGCTTCTGAAAAGCGGCCATCTTCGAAACAATCATCCCAAACACCTGCCACTAACCACACCTCACCAAGACCAAGGAACTTGCGTTTGGCCAATATATACAAGCAGACCTCCACAGAGAATACTCGGCCCATCGTTTGCGCTTGACGCCCTCTGCAAAGGGGGTAGATGACCCGATGGAAACATGGCGCTGAAAGGGTCCGACCAGCGGTTGCTCTGGGGCCTTTGGCCCTTTGCTACAATAAAAGCTTAAAATGACCTAACCTTGTTTGAATGTTCGTGTTTCTGTGCTTCATTAGTTGCTACCCGTTGCCGTGCTTGTATTTGTGATATTAGATCCCATTTCTTACATATCCGAGCTGGTCTGTTTAGAGACTCGTTGGATACCGTGCAAGTGATAGAGCGCCTTTCCTTTCCTGATGAAAGATCATTTTGTCGCCCCACATCGAATGACTTGGGTGAGAATCTTCAAGTTTGCAACAAATTACTGCCTATGAAGAGGCAAGGTTATGGGAATGGAGAAGCTGTCACGCGGGAAAGAAGGGAGCGCGGAAACAAAGTTATCGATCGATCCCAACACAAGCCGAACGACAGGCAATTACCAGAGTCTTGATCTACATAAAAGGAACCGTAGCCTACATACCATGAGCATTACATGAATTACAGTTTAGCCCGAACGAAGACCAATGTTCCACCCAATTTCGAGTGTGTCAATCAAACGATACGGCCCCCTGCTGCTCCATCGATCGACGCGCGTTAGTGGCACTCTCCAATGCATTAGTTTCTTCAGTAGTGTCACCAATTTGTTTAAAATTTTCAGCAGCTTGCTGGTAATAATCAATCGCCGTTTTGTGGTCATTCTGATCGCGATGTATATGACCGATGTCTCGCAGAACGATAGCTCTCCTGTATCTATCTCCGGTGTCAATGGAAAGTATTAGGGCTTCAGAGTAAAATGTCATGGCCTGACTGTACTCTTCTCGAGCCCGATGCACGTCGGCGAGACCTGAAAGGGCCTCGGCTTTCTTCTGCTTGTCACCGATGTCGGTCAGGATTTGTAGGCACTCTGAGAAGAATGTGATGGCTTGGTTGTACTCTTTTCGAAGCCGATGCACGTGAGCGAGACCCCAAAGAGTGTCGGCTTTCCTTATCATGTCGCCCATGTCGGTCTGGATTTGTAGGCACTCGGAGAAGAACGTGACAGCTTCGCTGTACTCGTTTTGAAGCCGGTGCAGGTCAGCGAGGCCCCAAAGAGCGTCGGTTCTCACCCGCTTGTTCCCGATGTCATTGCTAATCTGTATGCACTCGGAGTAGAACGTGGCGGCCTGGCTGTACTCCTTTCGAGTCCGATGCACGTCAGCGAGGCCCACAAGAACATCGGCTCTCCCTAGTCTATCGCCTAATTCCCTGTAGATTTCAAGGGCGTCGGAGTAGAATTTGATAGCCTGATCGTACTCGTCTTGAAGCCAGGATATCTGAGCGAGCTCGTATAGCGCGTTGGCTTCTCCTTTCCTGTTGGGGATTTTGGCGTAGACAGCCAAAGCCTCGGCGAAGTACTTTGATGCGTTGTAATGGTCACTTTGCCGTCGATGCGTTGTTCCAAGCGCCATAAGAAGCCTCGCAGAGCGGTCTTCAAGCCATGCTACATCTGCTGTGCGTGCTCGAGTTGGAATGATCATCGGCTATAGCAGAATCAGTTCAACAGCGTGCAGATCGTCGCAAACGAGCGCGACTCGCCATCCAGTTAATTGCCTCCCGACACTCCGCAGCTGTCGGCCGCTTGCAGGGATTATTGCTCCAGCACTGCCCTATAAGGGTACAAAGCGCTTGAATCAACAGCATGCGCGCGTCGCTGGAGAGGGACGGGAGATCCCCTCGAATGACGCGCGCGATCACCGTGGAGTTCTTGACATCTTGGAATGGAATAGAGTTGGTCATGACCTTTCAGCGTTAACTCGTGAGCTTCGGTTTTTGAACGAGGGAGGGGTTTGGCTTACCTCGTAAGCAACACATCCCAGTGCCCAAATATCGCTAGCAAGGCTGGCTTCGTCCTCCGCCAACAACTCTGGAGCAGCCAAGCGAAGCGTGTACTGGTTATACGTCAGGGTAATAGTGTTGGTCAAGGGATGAAACGTCGCTTCAGGCGATGGTGCGGGTTGAAGTTCGATTGTAGCTGGCTCGCTCCCCTTCTCGAGATCCCGAGGGACGGGATGACGAGCGGAGCCAAAGTCCGTAATTACGGCGACGCAATCGGAATTTACCAAAATGTTGATCTGCGGTGCTTTGCCAAAGTTTATCATGCAGATCATAACCGATGTATCGCAACTTACAGATTTCAAGTCGCCATGGCATATTGGAGGCTCTCTGTTGTGGAGGTATTCCACTCCTTTGGCTACATCGCGAATCTAGAATACGGGGGGACTTAGGCGTGGTCCGAAGGAAAGGAGTATGATCGTACCAGCGAAATCCGCTCGGGAATCTCCCAATCGGCCGAGGCGATGAAGTCCTTCAAAGTCCCGTTTTCTTCCCAGGGAAACACCAACCATATCATCCCCCTCAACACGTCTTCAACAAATCCTTCAAACTTGATGATGTTTTCATGTGTAACCTTGACCAAGAACTCCGATTCTCTAAGTGCCAACTAAGAAAACTTAGCGCCGAATCCTTACTTGATTGAAAAGGACCGTGCTTACACCCAATACCCGGACAATTTCATTCGGTGTCTTCACCTTCATCTTCTTTACCGCCACAGTCTATGACATTGAGGTGGAGGAGCCACTCAGCGCGAAAGTGTCGAGGGCTTGATCGCCACTAACCTTCCACCGTCGAGAGGTTTCATCATCTGATTCCTGCTCCTCCTTAGGTTTCCTTTCCCGATCGCTTCTTTCCACCTCTTGCCGTTCGTTGTTGCCCGCCGCGTTAGATGTACCATTGCCGGACATGAGGCTTCCAAATTTCGACTCCATGATTTGATCTCCGCTATCATCTGCCAAAGAACCCAGAAAGGCCCTTGAAACTTCTGCATACCCTCCCTCGAATTTAAGGACGCCTTTCGGAAACTTGACTGAGGAAGGATTGATTCGCCATCGCGCAAGCTTCTCCAGTCTGAGAATCTACCAGGAAATTACTTGTGTGAGCTATTACGCTAATAGTGGGTACAAGGGAAGGCGTACCGTGTTTGCACTGAGCTTACTGGAGGAGTCCTCATGGTTAGGCTCAGACGCGCGAATTGGATCGGCAAGATTGTTTTCTTCGTTCTGCATTGCAGCTTTTGACTGCGATGGGGGCTGAGAGGGAGATGAAGTTCGATTATGGGCCTCGCAAGGAGAACGCGAGCGAACGGAAAGATAGGGGAAGACGGGGCTGAATAGACAACTCCCATTACCCGAAACCTGAGCCGCTATATGACTTGCCCTTGAGCGAGCGAGGGCAAGGCAATCTTCTTTCTTTAATGCCCCATCTTGGGTTGTAGAATGTTCCGTGGAAGTCCGGACGACGAAGTTGAGGTGGTGTCGCGCCATTCAACCTTTTGCAGCCATCACCCGGTGCGAAGCCAAACCATCGTTAGAGATAATCTCACCAGAATCAGTTGAAGCGATAAAATCAAAACACTTTACGCGAGTGCAGTGCATGTGGTGTCTGTGCCGCCTTGTTATCCACTTCTGATAAGCGGCAATCTCCGAAACAATCATCCCAAACACGCGCCACTAACGACACCCCAACAAGACCAAGGAACTTGCGTTTGGCCAATATATACAAGCAGACTCTATACAGAGAATACCTGGACCCATCGCTTGCGCTTGAGACAAAGAGGGTAGATGACCCGATGGAAACATGGCGCTGAAGGGTCCAGCTATCACTTGCTCTGGAGCTTTAGCCCTTTTGTCACAGCAAAAGGTTTCTCAGCAGAGTTATTTACGTCCAAAACTGGGCGAACTCAGTCACGTATCACTGGTGTACTGCTCGAGCGGACGGCGGATTCATGCATTCACGGCGGGGGGAATTTTTCGCCGAGACACCAGTCCCTACGAACGTAGAGCAATATGAGTGAACATTCCGAGCTAAGCATAAATAGACTCACGACTTTTGACACGCAAGACTGCAATATTGCACCTTGTCCTGAGTCAGCAGCGCTTTGGCTCCGGAAGTTGACGCATGCTCAAGACTAACCTTTGAGCACCGACTACATTAATCAGAATGATCGCGAAGGTACATTTCACATGCCGAGACCAATTTGCCCGCGGAGACAGCACAAAGGAACCGGAGAACAACCTCATATTCCTAAAAGGCCATTAATCTGTTAGTCGTTCCGGCAGCGAAAATTTCTTCGACTCAACATGCTGCTTGTGATCGATCAATTCGGGAGCTTCGGTCAAGACGTCTATGACCTCCTCCCAAGGCCTGAATGAGCGGATACGAGGCCAAACCCAGGGTAGTTTCCGCTCAAAATTATGAACGGCATCCAATTCGGTCCCAAATTTCAGCATTGCGTCGACCTTTGCATTCGTCGTTGTCGCCCGACGCAGCTCTTCTCCGGCTGTCTTCAGGGCGGAGACCTTGGCAGCGAGGTCACTTGAGGTGGAGGCGAGGGCGTTCATGGCAACGTGGAGGACTGAGAGCGACCGAGACTGGGAGGTAAAGCATCCTTATCAGGCTGTATTCGTGGCCGAGGACTCGCGGATTTGCGTGTATTCGGCAGTTTTGCATAATGGCCGCCAGGGTCGCTGAATGGCGCGCAAGGCTATAATGCTTCAAGCCACAAACACGGGTATCTCGAACGTCTCTCGGAGCCAGCCAGACCTTGATCACCCACAGTCTCTGATTTTTGCCCTCGTCTCTCCGGTTTCAGAGGTCCTCGGTCTATTGTACTCAAGCCAAAACGAAAGGGTCGAGACGCAGCGAGTTGATCGCTTTAGGATGCATCGGCGAGACGCGGCTCTCAGAGAATCCATCTCCTCTTCCCTCAGCAAAAAGTGAAGAAGCATGAGTTCCGTTGAGGCACCTTAAATTAATACCAACGGGATCCTTGACCAGAGTTCTCGACGGTCATGAGAAGGTGGAGCCAATTCACAAATCAGGATCGGGTACCTCGGCGAAGCACGGGCGGATCAGATCACAATTTGGTGGAAGTATTCATGTACACACTAAAGCCCGGCAAGGGGCGGCGAAGGAAAACGAGTCATGATCAAGAAAATAACCACGCGAACGAACTTTTTACCTATACTACAGAACTGTAACAATCTCGGGTCAAAACGGGAGAAAAAAGAAGGCCCAAAAGAGAAATTTGCACGCGTTACAGTCATGGGTTCGAAGATAAATCAGGCCTGAGGATCCTGCCCACACTAGACGAAAACTCTTTTCACTGTCGGTGTCTTACGTATGATTGCCGGACCGTAACCTGGGGATACTGCTTTCATGAGGAGATCGGCTTCCACAACTTCAAGTCGCGGATTTGTGAGGCCTTCCTTTCGCCGCATCTCGTACGATGCTCGCCGAGAGACCAATCCCTAGGAATGCAGAGCGAGATCAGCGAGCATTCTGAGCTAGCCATGAACAGACTCACGACTTCTGACACGCAAGACTGCAATATTGTACCTTTTCTCGGGTTAGCCAAGCTTTAGCCCTGAAGGGATGGCAGAGGGTAAGGACTAACCTCTGAGCACCGACGGCACCTTGACATGTGAAATGGAGTCCTGGCTGGCAGACGCCCTGGTTCACCGTACAGCGGACATCTGATCCACGAACATCCGACTAGCTTAACTTCACAAGGGTCAATTCTTAGAAGGAAGGCATCCGACGCAGCCGCCCAACCAAGATGGCGCTCGAAGTTTGCTGACCATTGGTCTAAGGCTCGAACTGAAACGTTGGCAGATAATCTCCCCACGCGATCACAAGATTCTAGGCATCTCTGAACATGTAACCAAGCAGGTCTGGTGGGTTCCCGCGTCACCGCGTCTCGGGCGGCGAGGTAAGCGATTTCCCTTCCGAGCACCGCTATCAAAGCGTCTGGCAATTTCAATCAGCGACACACGTCCCCGTTCCACCCACGACTTTGCGGCCTACCGCCATCGGAATCCCGTGAATGAAGCCACATATGACCCAACAAAACGACGAAGTCTGCTTCTTTGATGAGATCAGACAACAACGTTAACGCGACCCGCCTTCGAAAATCCTTGATGGAGCACATAGCTCTGAGAGACACATCAGCTTTGGAGCTTCAGGTCTTTTTAAAATCAGTACTCACGCATAGATAAATTTGGTGATCATCGAGCTAAACCTCGGAAATGCCTTTCCATCAATCGTGTTGTACTGTTTGACCATGCTCAATAAATGTTGACACAGAAGGGGACCGCGCTCTGCTGATCTACAATGGAGTTGTGATTGTCCTCTCAAGCGAGCAAGTGCGCTGCTAGGACGAAAGGAGCCAAAAAAATAGGCCTCCTGCTTGCTCTCGATAATCAACTGGGAGAATTTGAAGAATCCGGTGCACACAACTGATGTTCCAAATTTTGTAGCTGCCCAGGAGGCAGCTCGTCCAGAAAGCTGGTTGTCGACGCCGAATGCTATCAGCACGTCCGCCACGTCCGCAAGGTATTCATCCCCTCTTTTCTCCATGTATGTGTGGGGGTCCAAAACATGAGAGAAGATGAGCGAGAGGTACATTTCACGGTCGAACCTTCTTATTCTGCGTGGAGAGTATGTGGTCGTTTCAGCGGTGCGTTTCCTCATCGGGCGCAGAGACTTACATTTCGTGCGGTTTTGCCGAATTTGTCTCGTAGAGGAGTACGAGACGGATGAGGTGAAGAGTGCCTTGCCTCATTCGATGCAGGACCTCCTTCCATTGTCTAGTGTTGATACTGAGCCATGCTTGGTGCTGAAGCACCTTTGGGAGTTGCGCGCTCAGGTAGGCCGTGGCAGAATAATCCCGAAGATACATTTCGCATGCGGAGAGCAGTCTGCCCGCAGACATGGCACACAGAAATCGAAGAACGATCTCATTGTCCTAACATATTAAACGTTCCGTTAGTCGCTACACCGAAAAAAGTCATTCTACTCAACATGTTGTAGGTCATCGGTTAGTTCCGGGGCTTCGGTCAAGATGTCTATGACCACTTCCCAGAGCCTAAATGAGCGGATACAAGACCAAACTTCGAGGTGGTCTTGCCCAAAGTCGGGAATACCATTTAGCTCTGTTACAAGCTTAAGCATTGTATCGATCTTTGCATTCGTCGTGGTCCCCTGTCGTAGCGCTTCTCCAGCTATCTTCAGAGCGGAGGCCTTTGCAGCGAGATCACTCGAGATGGATGCGTTCATGGCAACGTGGAGGATTGAGAGCGAATGAGACTGAGAAGTAAGGCGTCCTTGTCAGCTAGGTCGAATTCCATCAGCAAAAGCGCACGAGTCGGGGCAGCGGACTGGCGGATTCGCGTGCATCCGGTAGTTTGTCATAATGGCCGTCAGGGTCGCAGCATGGCAAGGCAAAAACGGTTCAAGCCACAAACACGGGTATTGAACGGCTTTCGGTGCCAGCCAGACGCGCGAGACCTTGACCCTTGGTAGAAAGTGAAGTTTGAACAAAGAGATAGGCATGAGTTTCACTGGACGAGGAATGCGCCTTACTGCCATGACCAGAGTTCTCGACGCTTATGAGAGGGTGCAACCAAATCAGGATCGGGTACCTTGACGAAGCACGGGCGGATCAGATCACAAAATGGGTGAAATTGGTAGAAGTGTTCATATACACACTAAAACCCAACAAGAAACGGCAAAAGGGGAAAAAGAAAAGAGCAAGAGAATAAAGACGCGAACGAACTTTTTACCTACGCTACAGAGCTGTAACAGTCTCGAATCAAAACGGTATGCAAAGGGAGAGAAAGAAGGGGGAGAAAAAAGGAAGAACAAGAAGGCCCAAAAGAGAAATTTGCACGAGAAGGAAAGGAAGGAAAGGATAGTAAATACTAGTAGCCAAAAAAGAAAGAAAGGGGTAGAAACAAGTTCGAAACCAGAAAGCAATATAAGAATAGACAGGAAGGTGTGAATGGCGGGATAC
>WSTX01008261.1:0-11653 GCA_019633405.1 Tulasnella sp. 408
TTTCTCTCCCCTCTAATGAGGTGACTGACGATTGGCCACAGTTATGATACACACGGAGTCTTCTCCTCTCCTCGTGCGTTATTCATGTTTAAGGTGCGGTAGAAAGGCCTTTAGCAATTCTACCGGTTGCTTGACGATACGCGTGTTCCGTTCCCATAGGCCTTCGGACACACAAAAGCATCAATCTTAAACGGCGGCCTACCCAGATGGATCGACGAGGGACGTCCAACTGAATCTGGCCCTTTGAAATCTATTGAGGTGGGAAAACCCTCGTTTCGGGGATGGATTACATGATGCGGCCTTGACTGACCCGAAGCCACCCAGCCCGCCAAATATCCTGCCCCAGCTCTGAAAGAGGATTTTGTTCGCGGTACGCTCTTCTACCATTATTTATGCATCTGAATTGATTGATTTATGATGATACATTCCATTCAGACTATGAACAAATAGTGAAAGCCACCACGAGTGGCGGCGAATCGACGGTGGTCCTCGACGCCCGACCTAACGGACGGTAGGCACTAAAGACCTTCCGTTTCCTATTGAGACCAACCTGACCAACGCTGTTAAATAAGTTTCACCGGCAAGGACCCTGAACCTCGTCCAAACCTATCCTCTGGCCACATGCCTTCCTCCCGTTCGCTACCGTTCTCCAACCTCCTGGCTCGCCAGCAAGCTTCCTCAAGCGACTCTTACACGACTCTGCTCGAGCCCAGCTCCTTGCTCTCCGAAATCGAGAAAGTTGTCGGAGAACATGGATTAGATGGATTGCAATCCAAACAAGTCATCAACAGCTGCGGAAGTGGTATGACGGCGGCTGTAATCTGGCTCGCGCTTCAAGAGCTAGGTGTGAACAGTTCTCTTTACGACGAGGTTTGCGCCCGTAGCTCTCGCGTTGGAAGAACTAAGGTAGCTAATTCGATTGTTCACAGTCCTGGACCGGCTATGCTATAAGGCCAGAAAGCGAAATCCTCAAGAGCGAGTAGATGATTTTAGACGTTCTAGCATTCACTCAATAAACACGATTGCTCCTGAAAGCTCCGCAATATGGGGTAAACTGATTGTAGAAGACGCCTAGTGGGTTCAGAACCCAGCGAACCTTGAACACGACGTTATGGAAGTACGTGAGGAGTTGGGGGTGCTCACACCATGAGCACGCGGCATCTGGCCAAGATGGTGAGAAGATGCTACACCTCGCCGAGGCTCTCAGCAAGCTTCATTAGCTCTCGGCGCTGCCACGACGATACCAATTACGTAAATTAAGGATAATCCAGCGTCGGTCGTAAGCTTTCACAACCGTTAGGGCTCACCATTAGGTCCGATGCTCGGCAATCAGTCACGACGATCGTACCTTGTGACTCATCATAATCCTTATTCACTGCCGGTACCATAAATATTAGTTGCCTTGATAGTAAGCTTGAGCAAAGGGTGCACATGCGCGCTTTACGGAAGGCGAATCATGGGCGACTCGCCTCTACAATGTACTACAGGTCAAACGTCTTAGAATAAAGATGCGAAAGACTGCCAAATTACTTGGTCGAGGATATATTGGCGATATATGCTCCATTTTAATATGGGACAGCGCATGAAATCGAAAGGAAGCTGTATGCGGTAGGCCGGAAGGCCGGAAGGCCGTGGAAGATCATCGAGCTCGTTTGTTACGCGCCCCTCCCCTGACTACGACCTATCACTTGCACTTGATACAAGAATATGTGCTCCATACGCTAGGTTCGATTAATACTACTCAATTGAGTACTCTCCGATGCAGTGTTTGAGAGACCGTTTCCACTCGGAAGGGGCTACACCTCTGGCAGAATCTTTCGTCAGATCCAAAAAGAAAAAGGCCCTGCATGCCACATGAGGCGCCAGAGTACTAGTCCTGAGGGTGCGGGCAGCTCGTCGTCGGCTTTTTTTCAGGGTCTAGGCGACGAGCAGCTGGAGGTCGCCTGCGACGCCAAAGGACCCACAACCCACACTTTGTTACCCCAAGCTGGTCAAGTTACCCTATAGTCCCAGCGAGGCATTACCCAGTAGCTACATTGACTGCAAATACCTAGAATCTGTGCGCTAGTCACGCTAGACCCCAAACCGGCGTCACCCCATAAACAATCAAGCCGTTGAGCACATTGCCCACCAGCTACATTACCACGTTGCTCAATTTAACATTCCATCCCACTTGTGATATCGTGGTGCATGCTTTTAGGTACATTTCACATTAGGCAAGCCCTTCCCTCTAGAACCTGCCTCTCGCCCACGGTACGGGAAGGTATCCCGATGGAGTATTTAACCCGAATTAGTGTGTAGAGCACATATTCCCGCCTAGTATTACTTCATTAAGCAAGATAAGACGCGTTGGAGGCGGTTATCGAGGGGTTTCGGCAGCTTTGATGGGGTCGCAGTCAGGGGAGGGACGCGTAGAAAACGAGCCCAGCCGACCGATAGATATACCAAGCCGCGTGAAACATCACTTGTCCATCCCAGTCTAATTCCGAACACCAAGCCCTTCACCCCTTCACCCCGTTCTCGAACTGAGGGATTATCGATACTCCTGTGCTTTTGTCAACGAGCTTCCGGACTTTCCTGAAGATCCGCACACGGCTCTCTCAATAAACCTGGAGGTTGTTGTCCGTTCTGGTTTAACGCGTCCAGATCATCACTTAATCCACTGCTTTTAGCGCTAATATTCGGCTGGTCTGGATAGCCTAAATCTGCCCGCTATATTCATCGTAGATCGGGCCTTCTCATCATAGTCCCTTGGAATCACCCAACATGCCACAGGCAACGCGAGACTACGAGGCTCAGTTTGCTGACTTAGTAGGCCGATTCACTCTTTCAGGCTCACTGGGCTCGCTGACATCGGACTGCATACCAGATTAGCATTCTCGACCAGCTCTCTGGTTATGAAGTCGCCTGGGATCGGGTGAAGTTCCGCGGTGAAAACGCCGTCGGAAGTGGAGGCTTTGGAGAGGTTCGCCTGGCGACGCTTGATAACCCCGATTCGTCGACCGTTCTCGCGGTCAAAACCTTGAGGAACCACGGTTCGAAGAACGAAAGAGCCCGCGTCGCAGTGGTAAGCGCTCGCTCGAGCCTCTACCAGAGCGTCGAGAATGCGATAACGTTTCCTTTCCTAGAGATTGGCAAGGGAGATCCGCATCATGGCGGAACTCTCCCACCCAAACATTATCCCGCTTACCGGCTTCTATCTAGACAGGAGAGATCTTCGGAAGGCGTGCGTTATTGTGCCTTATTTCGCCAATGGGAACGTAGGCGAATATCTTGATGACAACGATGTAGACATTCAAAAGCGATTGGAGTTTGTAAGTCGCTACGTTGATCATTTGTCGGTGCGAGTCTTACCCGACCTGCGGCTTCCTAGGCCCTCGAAACAGGTCGTGGGCTTTTGTACCTGCACTCCCATGAGCCTCACCCTATCTGCCACGCAGACATTAAACCAGTATGTTTCTCCAAATCCACCAGTGATTTCTAGAGGTCTTATAAGGCCAAACACTGACTTATCTTGCAAGGAAAACATTTTGGTGACCGACGATCTCCACATCCTAATATGCGACTTTGGAATATCCCGAATCATGTCGGAAAGTAATCACTTGACGACGACCAGCAGCGCAAAAGGCTCACCTATATATATGAGCCCTGAGCTCTTCTCCGGGGATCCTCGTAGCACACTCAAAAGCGACGTTTGGGCTTGGGGCTGTTTGGTGTTAAAAGTAGGCTACGTCCGTCTTCCTACGTCGTGAGGTCTATACTAAAAGTTTCCAGATCACGTCCGGAACTGGCCCCTATCCCGAAGTCCGTTCCCAGCAAGCCGTTGCGGAGCAACTTCGGCAAGGAATCAAACCTGCACCAGTTGGTCTTATCATGACCGAAATTCCGTACCTTCTCCACCTGCTCGATGCATGCTGGCAATACAACCCTGATCGACGGCTCGATATGCACGAGTGTGTCTCAATCCTTTCTAATATCTTTGAGCTAGGAGAGTCAGTATCCGTGTCTTTATCCTGAGTGTCGTCGCGCTGAAAATGTTCCGGTTCTACCGGCAGTGAGCGACACCGCTCCCCCGCTGTAGGCATTTCCCATCTGGTCGCTCCTTTGTCTGTATATTCTCATCTTTTTTATAGCTTGCTGTACTCCAAGGTCTGTCAAGATATCGTATCGAGGTGGCTAGCATCGAAATCCTCGAACGCATTGGCCAAGGAGGCTATGGGACCGTCAAAGCAGCTCGACTGCTACAGCCTATTCAACGCTTGCAACAGGGAGCGGACCTGGTGGCCAAAGAAAATTCTTTCCGCGACTATGTTGAAGATGACTTCGTTCGAAGTTCAATGGTAAATCTGACATCAGCTTGTTTTTGACTTGTGCTCATGTTTACTGTAGCGGTTTGCTTCGGAAGTTGGGCTTCTCAGCCAGTTATCACATCCTAATATAATCGAGTTCATCGGATTCATCGAGGACTTGCATCATAGGAAAGCTGTGATAATCACGCCGAGAGCCGTAAACGGGAATGTTCGGGATTTTCTTTCTCGAAGGACATGGGGCTTGACGCATCGTATCTCTCTGGTAAGTGATTGTGATCAATTTTCAAGCTAAAATTAACCATCATCCATGATAATTAGCTGTGGGATATCGCCACCGCGGTCGAATATCTGCACACATTTCGCCCACCCATTATTCACGGGGACCTCAAGTCTGTACGTTATATACTGAGCATTCTCCCCTCCTGTACTGATGTCCTTCATAGGCAAATGTCGTTGTAACTCAAGCAGGGCACGCTCAACTTATTGATTTCGGCTCATCCCGTATGATCGAATCCCCTGACCTTCAAGAACAAGGGATGACTCTGCGCTGGGCGAGTCCTGAAAGGCTTAATGGAAACGTGCTGTCACTCGAAAGTGATATTTGGTCACTCGGGTGGACATTCTGGGAGGTACGCTGCTCTTAGGTGGTGGATCAAATGGCCACCGCTGACCGCGACGCACCGATTGTTAAGGTTCTGACAGGAAGGCTGCCCCATGAAGAAATTCGCAGCGATATAAAGGTAATGATCGGAGTCATTAATCAAAGCTTTGCGCAATGGAACAACGTAGACAATATTCAAACTCAAACCTTGCGTGACCTGATGATGGACTGCTGGCGAGAAGATCCGAATCAGCGACCGAAAGCTAGTGAGTGTCGTGGGGCACTTCGATACATGGTTTGTACGAGCGTTATTTGGATCGGGGGTGTTATTGAGACTTTGCGTTTCTCTAGCCGCGAGAGTTGCCAGTTGTAATGGGCTGAGACCGAATGGGAGCGACGGAATTGGTTGTCTCCCTTTAGGTTGGATTGGGAATCGCCTGATGTTGCCGTTGTACTACAAATACGTCTTACTTGCAAATCTATCCGTCTTGACGACCTCGTGTGTAATAGAAAAGAAAACTCGGCAGAAGAATCGGTTGTTAAAGCAAAATATAAGTAAATTTGCCGTTCGTAGAAGACATGAAGGTAAACGATACAAAGAGCAGGGTGAGAAGCCTCAAGGTGCAAACAGGTTTCCTTGGTACGAAAGAGAACGGCCATATCCTTTGCAGTTGAGGACTTTATTCGCCCCTAGATTCGGCACACTATATCTGATCTAGCGAGGGCGAACAAGTGCCGAAATGCGTTACTCGCTGTGGCCTCACCCTCTTGTGCCCGGAAGCTCGAAATACGTAATCCGATCTACCCCTGAAGCATTATTTTCTTCACTCAATGAAAGAAATTGAAGGCATTGAAGATATTGACCCCCAGCCCCATAAACACCAATAGGGCCATGACATGAATGGATTTCACGTCCGTCAGCGTGATGCGTAGAGCGAAAAAAGGTAGTCAAGAAGGGGCCCACGATGGCGGGTTTCACCAAAGTCCTTAAGAACGCCTCCATATGAGAAGTTCTGTTGAGGTTCATTCCGAAGCAATCAGTCAAGACCGTGAGAGATGTAAACGGTCGCGACGGTGAGCTTGTGCCTGTGTTCGATTTTCACATCATACAAGGTAGAGTTCGAAGAGAGTTGTCAGTCACAAGCCGAGGATTCCATCACAATCACTAGGGATTACATTCGTCTCGAACATCAAGCAAATTGAATCGAATACTTCAACGTATTCGGCCTCTTCGTGCCCCTACCCCTCAGATCAGGGTAAACGCTCTTTGCCCAGACCTTATCCAGGTCATTCAATGCGAAGGGCGCCCCGGACCGAGCGCCGGAGAAGGAGGTACCCGCGAGAGTCCTAACGTGCGATCCGGGTTGGAGAGCACCGTAGCCGATCCTCTGAACGAACCGCGTTCCGGGCCTTTCGCATTGAGATCTGTTTCCGAAGCAAATTTATGATCAACTCCCGCTGGGTTTCCGACAACGTCGCGATCCGCTCGTGTAAGCCGGTGGAGAGCGGTGTTGGAGCTGCTAACGTTGAGGCCGGGGGGGGGGGGTTGGACTCAATGACGTTCGGTGAGCTGTCGTCGTCCCCCGTCAGGGTGTGGCAGAGCATGCGAAGGAGCAGGTGCTTGTTGTAGCAGTCCGCTTTGGAGCTGTACGTTTGACGACCGTGTAGGACATCTTCGATGACTAGTGGGCGGATTTCTGAAAACCGCAAGAAGGAATGACATTAGCGAAAACCGCCTCCATGCAACCGCTTTCGAGTGTCAGTCGCACCATATCGTAGGGATAAGGTCCCAAGGAACACCGCCAACGTTGGTCCAGCGCACCTCTTCGGGTGCCGGATTCCAGTGCCTGAGTTCGATGTGAAAGGAACCGGGTCAGTCGCAATTAGAATTAGACCCAAAAAGAGCAAAACCCGAAATAAAAACGCTCTGGAAACGCGACTCCAAGAGCTTACAATGCGACCTTCGAGCTCCTTGTTAGTAAGCTTGGTGTACTTGAACTTGGTTGGACCGTAGTCCATCCCTTCGGTGGAACACCTCTCGCGGCTGTCCGCAGGTCGCGCTGCTGCATGCTGGCGACATTGACACCAGGTTCATCATCTTACAAGCCACCAAGTTTGATGAGTTGGACGATGTCTATGGCGATCGTCATCCCACGAGCATTGGGCCCAGTGATTTTGCGGTGTCGGTAGCCAATCCGGAATTTGAGCTCCTCGAGATGGGCTGGCTGGCGACCTCATTTGAACTTCATCCCCGTTGTTGTTTTTGTTTCCTCCAGACACGCCCGGGTGGGGTGCGGTTGCGGTCGTGGGTGCCGCCGACGATGATCTGCACGCGTTGCCAGCCTGTCAATTTTCTTTGAGCGACGGCGGAGGTGGAACTGATGGCAACTTCGTCCTCGTGAGCAGATCCGTCAGAATTGATTGGACCGTCTTGGGGTCTGAAGAGCGGTCGCTGCGGGTCACGGTTGGTTGACCATGGACGTGGATGCTCTCGGGGTGCGGGAGGTGTTCTTGAAGCGGCGAAACCCATGCTCGAGTGAAGAGTAAGCGATTCCGACCGGGAAGGCTAATTAGGTCGTAAGCCGCTAGCCCCTCCAACGACAGTTCCATGCGAGCCACTGTTACAGTTCTGAGTAGATATTGTTTCGGCTTAATTACTATGCGCCCTGTCGCTACAGTGAATTGAATGGGTTGGTAGGGTCGATGTGGCGAGACGGGGTGTGAAATAGAAAGGAACATGTGCACTGCACCCGTTGAACTTCACTTGTCCATTCCAGTCTAGTTTCGAACAAACCAAGCCCTTCACCTCGAGTCACTCGACACCCCTGTTCTTTCAGTAACGCGCTTCCAAGAGCTTTCCTGCACTTTCGGAGACAAGTCCTAGCTCAACAAGCCTGAAGGTTAGGGTCTGTTGTTTTAATGCGTCGCGATCATCACCTGACCCATCGTTTTTGATACCCGGTTCGGCCCTGATATCCTACACTCAACTTTCATATTTGTTCTTTATAACGTCTGTCATCATAGTCAATCGAAGCTTTCAAGCATGTCGCGGGCAACGCGGAACTTTGAAACCCAGTTTGCTAGCTTGGTGCGTCGATTCACCCTCTGAGGCTGACTGGACTCACACACACCTGGCTGGCTGTCAGATTAAAATGCTCGACCAGCTCTCTGATTATGAAGTCGCTTGGGATCGCGTGAAATTTCGAGGAGAATCACCCGTTGGAAGTGGAGGCTTTGGAGATGTCCGGCGGGCGACGCTTGACGACCCCGATTCGTCAGACCTTGTCGCGGTAAAAACCCTGAGGAGCCATGGTTCAAAAACCGACAGGGCCCGAGTCGCGGTGGTAAGAGGTCGATTTCTCACCCGTTAGACGATAGTGTGATAACGTTCCTTTCTAGAGATTGGCAAGGGAGATCCACATAATGTCAAAAGTCTGCCACCCCAACATCATCCCGCTTACCGGCTTCTATCTGGATTGGACAGATTTTCGGACGGCATGCGTCATTGCGCCTTACATGGCCAATGGGAACGTAGGCGAATATCTTGATGACAACGATGTCGACATCGAACAGCGATTGCGGTTTGTGAGATCGACACTTCGATTTGTTTTTCAGCGTGAACCTCAGTCTATCTTTTCCCTCTTAGGCCCTCGAAACAGGTCGTGGGCTTTTATATCTTCACTCCCTAGAGCGCCCTATCTGCCACGCAGACATCAAACCAGTAAGTTTCTGAAAGTCTAAAACCACGTCATGATAGTCTAATCATGGCCGTCTAACGCATTCTACAAGGAAAACATTCTGGTGACTGACGATCTTCACGTCGTGATTTGCGACTTCGGGATATCTCGAATCATGTCGGAAAGCAATCGCTTCACTACTACCAGCAGCGCCAAGGGCTCGACGGTATATATGAGCCCAGAACTGTTCTCCGAGGACCCTCTCAGTACGCTCAAAAGCGATGTCTGGGCTTGGGGCTGTTTGGTTTTGAAAGTAAGCTGGTTCTACTCTAGCCACGACGAAGCCTTATAGCTGCAACATGAATATCACAGATCACCTCTGGAACCGGGCCCTATTCCAAGCTCCCTTCCCAACAAGCCATAATGGGACATATTTCTCAAGGAATCAAACCCGCACCTATTCGCCTGATTATGACTGAAGTCCCATACCTTTTACACTTGCTCCATGCCTGCTGGCGGTTTGAACCCACGCAAAGACCGGATATGACCGAGTGTGTCTCAAATCTTTCGACAATCGTTAATCTCGGACCGTCAGTGAATTTATTTGCTACTTTCGCTTCTACTGCTCTTCTAAAATACTGCTACTAACAGCGAACGACACGAGTTACCTGCAGTGGGTGGTCCATATTTATTCTTTCCGAAACTGGATATTCTTACATCCTCACTAGATCTCAGCGCTACCGTGTTTATCAAGATACCGCATGGACCGCAACGATGTCGACCAATTGGGAGAGAAGGTTGGCCGGGGAGGCCATGCTGACCTCATGGCTGGTCGAGTCCTCCTACATGTCCAAGGCTCCCAAGCAATAGAAAAGAATGTGGTGATTAAGGCAGTCCGTGATGTGGATGGAGGAAATGAGAGCTTAATGGTATGTTGATGAATAGGCCCAGGATCCTTAGAATTTTTCTAATGTCTACTGCAGACCTTTGCTTGGGAGATAGGGCTTCTTAGCCAGATATCGCACCCAAACATTATCACATTACTTGGCTTCATCGAGGAATTGCATAATGGAATAGCTTGGATGATTGTTCCGAGGGCTATACACGGAAATGTTCGAAAGTTTCTTCAATCTGCAGCTTGGGCTTTGCAACATCGTATCTCCCTGGTACGTGACCACAATCACTTTTCGATCCTACATCGCTCACGTATGTCGCTTAGCTATGGGATATTGCTACGGGAGTCGAGTACTTACACACATACCGCCCACCGATTATTCATGGAGATCTCAAGTCTGTGGGTGACAACTCCACAGTAGACACTGCGCGTTTCTGAACTCACTCCCAACAGTTGAATGTTATTGTGAATGAGGAAGGCCACGCGGAAATCATTGATTTTGGCTCCGCACGTTTTGCGGAGTACCTCGACGATGAGCCAACTTTCAGTCTCCGATGGGCGAGCCCGGAGATACTTGCAGAAAATAGTATTTCGCTTGCAAGTGATATCTGGGCACTTGGTTGGACATTCTGGGAGGTATGCCTCTTCTCTGTACCACGATGAAATCCCTAACAACGGTCGCATCACTGCATCGATCGTTTCAGATTCTGACGGGGAAGCTTCCGCATGAGAACGACTACAAGGAAAGTCGCATAATAGCAAAGGTAGTCACGGAAACTGCCTCGAAGTGGATCGGTGCAGACGATCTTCAAATCCAGAGCTTGCGCGACCTACTGCTGGACTGCTGGCAGACGGATCCAAAACAACGGCCCAAGGCGAGCGTTTGTCGTGGAGCGCTTCGATATATGGTTCGCATGGCAGCTTCTGCATTTTTCACTTTATTGAGACATTGTATTCTCTAGCCTCGAACACCGCCGGTCATAACGGAGGGAGGCGCCGAGAACGGGTCGCCTGCTTCCGTTTAGTAGTTTCTCTGATGACCAAAGACTACTTACCGGTGTGGATGTCGGCGGCATTTCCCTTTAACTCCGCTAGGAACGCGTGAATAAGGAAAGCACTATGAACGGGTTGGAGATACATGTGTAGATATAAATATGAAAGGAGTAAAATAGCGAAGATACCTGATCCATAAATGAGTTCTCCAGGGGGCGAATGGCCTTTCACCGTGTAGAGCGAGGTTCCTTGATGAGCGCGGGGTCGCAGCGCGATTCACCTGGCGAGAGCTTAAAAACAGCTCGCTAATATCTACAACTTGCCAGGCTTAGATACTCAGACTATGAACCAACAGCAAAAGCCACCGCGAGCAGCGGCGGATCGGCGGTAGGCTCGCGGATGTAAGCCCCTTAGCTTACGCGTGAACCTAAGTCGGCCGTGGTCCTTGACGCGCGACTTAACGGACGGCAGGCACTAAAGACCTTTCGTTCCCATGGAGACCAGCCTGACCAATGCCTTTAAACTAGTTTGACCGGTAAGGATCCTGACCCTCGTCCAAACCTATCCTCTGGCCACACGCCTTCCTCCCGTTCGCTGCTATTCCCCAACTTCCTAATTCGCCAGCAAACTTCCTCCAGTGACTCTTACCTGACTCTGCTCGAACCCAACTCTCTACTCTCCAAAGTCGAGAACGTCATCGGAGAACACGGATTAGATGGGTTGAAAGCAAGATCCTCAAGGACGAGTAGAGGGTCGGCCATCCTTGTGATCTTCAAATGCACTCGAAAAGCAAAGTGAACTAGCGAATATATATGAATCGCCGACGTGGATCCACCGATATATGCTAGTAACCGGGTGAAAAATTGAGAAAATGCGTAGAAAGAACGGGAACAGCGTGGTTGTAAAAGCGGAGTATACACGTAAAAAAAGCCAATTCGTGAGAAAGATGAACATGAAAGGTGCTGCCAGAACCCAGAAATTTGAGAATCATAAAAAAGGACTTTGGGGGAAGGGAGCTCTATACGTCGGAGCGAGGACCTTGCGAGAATGCGGGGCTTCTCCATCTTCATTGGGCGAGAGCTATAAAGAAATCGGTCGATAGGTGTCAATATGCGCGGTCTCGCACCGAGGATTCAAAACACCTACACCCAATCTGCCTCTGAAGCATCTTCTTCTT
>WSTX01008262.1:0-11649 GCA_019633405.1 Tulasnella sp. 408
AACGTGTTGCGCTTTTGGCAGACCACCGCAACCCGGTGCTCTAGTTGCCTTTGAACCGATCGCAGGGCGTCAAGTTCTTCGTCGCACTGGGACAAGGTACTCTCATCGAGTTCCCGGACATCTCTGTGTCTTTTCAACAGGACGCATCGATTAGCCTTCCATCCACCGAATGCTCATCACCGCTAGAAGCAAACAACTGACTGTGACATCAAGTCCGCAAGTGTTTGAAGAATACGGGGGAACGCATCGTTCGCACCATCGGGAACCTGCATCGTAGCGCGTAGGAGCGTGCAAGTAAGGGTGGCTGTGGTGCTTTGTGAAGGTCGTGGAACAGTTGAGACTATATATAAGTCCCCGCGAGTGGTGGCAACTGACTTGTGCTCGCAGGGTGGAGGCCGATCCCATACGCCGCCCTATCTAGAACAATCTTCAAGTATCACGCAAGACCGAATTAAATGTAGATGAGAACCATACAAAGGTCTCGAGAGGGAAGGGAGGTGCGCAAAATACATGAACAAAGAATAACCCGATCCAACGGAATGCGATGAGACGTCTGACGCAAAAACAACACCACTCATGTATGCGGAACCAAAGAACTAATCAGGGTAGCACTAGAACCAAAAGGATAGAAGCCATGTAGAAGCGGTAAATCCATTTAGTGCCGATATATATTCAAGGCTCTTCTGGTCGATCAGCAGTGCTCTCGCGACAGCCGGTGCTGATTTGTCGTGCTCCTGGTGATAATGGAAGCGATATCGAAAGCGCCTTTCCCTACATTGATTTATACATCGGCTCTACTCCGGGGCCATTATTCGAATAACGAGAATGCGATAGCATAGAGTACTCTAAATAATTTACTAGGTTTGGCTCCCTCGGTCGTCTCTTGCCGGTTTTGAGCTGCACTGGCTCTCAAAACTCATCTTCGACGCATCTCTTTATCTTGATTGGTCGATTTGAAGCACTGGGCACTAGCAGACGGCAATGGTATGAAAGCGAGGTTTGAGAGCGGACTGGGAGCAAATGGAAGCAAACGCGCCAGATTCTTTCGACCAGGGAACCCAGTTCAGGCGGTAACCTCCGCTAGCCTAGAGTCCCCTCCCTCGCTCATCTCGCCAAATGCCCACGGTGAAGATGTTTTCTGCCCAAATATGTGTAAGTTCGCCAAAAGCCCGTGAGGCGCTTCCATTTGCTTTCATTCCAATGGCATCACCTGAGCTCGTGATCGGTTTCGTCCTTCCGATTTATGAGGCTCGCTAATCGGGTATGATTGTTTCAATCATGCGTATTTCACCTAATAACTATGGAACGTATATTTGAATTGAGAGAACTCTATCAGATTACAACCTAGCCAACCTAGGCTTGGCACTTCGAAACGTTGGGCGGTGGCCTCAATCGTGTCCCGCGCGCGCAAACACCCCCGATTTGCTCAGTCTGGCACCCCTTATCGAATATAACGAATCACGCAAGCCTCAACTAGATCAACTCAGGCCCGCGACACGTATGAAAACCAGCTCAGCCACTCCTCCTTTACAAGGCGACAGGTCGCCTTACGCCAGCCTTGTATATGTAACTAAAAATTCGCACAAAAGGACAAGGGAGCAGCGCAAACTAAATACACCAGTCCTAACCCACTAGAGTTACGAGCCTTTCGACGGTATGTCTAATTACCAGCTCCAACCCTGAGGCTGTTCTTCGAGGGTTCCATCCTCTGCCACATTAAACTGGTACCATTGCAGCTTTCCATCGTGTCCTAACAGCCTCCGAACCTCCTCTAGGCGGTTGGGCCAATGGATTGACCTGAACTCGGTGATCAAAGGATTATCATTTGTCACAGACCACTCTTCCCCAAGCTCCAACCTACGAAGTGGGCTCAGGTGATGACCACCATCCCTAGCTTCCGTGACTCCCTGCCGACGACGAAGTACGCGCAACAAGTTTTCCCACTCATCGTCATCTAAGGACTTACGGATGAAAACCTCCTTCAGCCCAGGGAATGTCGTGTAAGCGCTCCCTTCCTCCAAGCCAACAGTTGCGAGCATCCCGAACGCGCCTGCAAGTGGAGCACTGCCCATAAACTGGACTCGATGCACCGTTTCCGTGTCGGTCATGACAGCAAGAACGTCTTCGATCGTAAGCGGGTCGCTTGCACTGATCGTCAGGCAGAGTGGTACCTCCGGGGAGTTAGGTTCTGGTGATACGGACATCCAGTCTAGGACGCGTCTGGCCACCCTTATATTTTCCACTTCAAGGCGAATGCGCCACGGCTCCTCCCAAGATATCGTGACCTCAACCTCGCCGCAGTAGATAGAGCTACCGCTGGCATGGGGGCGGATAAGATGGAAGAAATGGGAGGTGTCTGGGGTGAAGAGAGTCTCGATTGGATTGACTAGAACTCCCGGCCTCAACGCCCCGAAGTTACAGTTTGGTGCGTGGATAGCGGCAAGGATTCGGTTCATTATCCATGGTGAAACTATCCCCAGCCATAATGACCCAAGAGTTGGCATCTGAATTGGATTTGTGATGGAAGCACTAGCGCCACCCGAAAAGGTGACGTTGTCGATAGATAGTGACTCTAGGCTGGGCGAGGCAGGAAGAATTGCAAATAGCTGGTCGAGTGATGGGCCGAGGCGATGGATATTTCTTAATTCGAGAGTTTTGAGATTGCAGAGAGTTTTCGGGCCCCATGAAATAGGGATTCCATCCAAAGAGAGCTCTTTGAGTCTTGGAGATGCCTGTCCTTCGAACATATTCAGGGGTTCGTCTTGTGTCCAGCTAGAGTCACCGAGGGCCTGCAGATCAAGGGACTCCAGGAGCGGTGCTGATAAAGTGGCCATAGGCTTTAGTGCTTGAGCTGCTTCCTGGATCCACAAAACTGCTTTTCTCCAACGGTGGGCGTGGGGAAAGATAATGCTGAGGAACGCGTCTTGACGCTCTCGTAACAAGATCCCGCGAGTTCCATTATAGTTGATTTCAAGGGGAGAGTCTTGAGAGAACTCCAATGCGCGTGTGATAATGACGTTTGAAATTTTGGCGCTTCCCTGGATCTTCGTCCAAAGAGAGGGTGTGGACTTGACCAGGCGGTTCCAGTGATGACAGACAAGCATGAGTGTTTCAAGGTCGGACCAGACCTTAACAGGCTCGTACCAGACCTCAAAAGGCTCAGAATCAATGAAAATCTTAAAGATGGTGACAAGCAGCTCAGGGGGTAGCGTGTTGACGGGGGCGAGCGTGTTGCGCTTTCGGCACACCAAGGCAACCCGGCGCTCCAGTTGCTTTTGAACCGATCGTAGGGCGTCGAGTTCTTCGTCACACTGGGACAGGGTTTTCCCATCGATTTTTTGGTCATCTGCATGTCTTTTCAACGAGATGCATTGGTTAGCTTTCATCTATCAGATAGGTGTCGCCATGAGGAGCAAACCACTGACTGTGATCTCAAGTCCGCGAGCGTTTGAAGAATATGGAGGAACGCATCGTTCGTATCGTCGGACACCTGCATCATAGCGTGTAGGAGCGTGTAGCTAAGGGAGGTGAGCGAGTGAGCGGAGCTTGCGGTGGGGTGTGAGGTCGTGGAACGGTTGAGAAGGCCCTGATCGATTTGCGGGATGTAAATCCCCGGCCGCTGACTTCCGCCGGCAACGTACACTGATTTATACATCCGGTTTATCCGGGAATCGTCAGTCAAAGGATGACAGTGGAATAGTATAGAATCCTTATCGAGACTTTGTATACGTTCGACTCCCTCTAAATTTCTGGTACATCGAGCCGCCCCACAAAACGTGGCGGGATCGGAGCTCGGCGCGTCTTCACACCCCTCTCCGTCCCGAACGGCGTTCACGCCAAAACGTATAAGCACCGCCTATCCATTCCGAAACCACCGTTTCTCTTATAACCACTGCGGTGCTCATCAAACAGGTTCAACTGTCCTCGGATTCCCACTGGATGGTATAGCAGGCTGCGAGACGGAGGCCAGGGGAGTCCATTTGTTAGCGCAGCCACTCTTGCTTCGCAATGCGACAGGCCACCTTACTCCAGCCTTGTATATAGAGCTACGAACTGGCACGAAATGACAAGGGGGGAGCGCAGAGTAAATACACTAGTCCCGACCCACTAGAGCCATCAGCCCTCCGGCGGGATGGTTACATACGATAGCCCCAATAGCCAGCTGCAGGCTGCTCTTCGAGGGATCCATCCTCTGCCACAATCCACCTAAACCATCGTAGCTTCCCATCCTGTCCTAGTAGCCTTCGAACTTCCTCTAAGCAGTTGGGCCAATAAATCGACTTGAACTCGGCGATGAAGTCCTCCTCGTCTTCTCTGCACCAACCATCCCCAAGCTCCAAGCTACAAAGTCGGTTCAAACGATGATCACCATCTCGGGCTTCAAGATCTCCCTGCCGACTACGTAAAACGCGCAACAGGGGTTCCCACTCGTCATCATCTAGGGGTTTGCGGATGATAATCTCCTTCAACCCAGGGAATGGTTTGGGAGCACTCCCTTCCTCTAAGCCACCGGTTGCAAGCGTTTCCAGCGCACCCGCAAGTGGAGCATGTTGTACAAGCTCGATTCGATACACGGCTTCCGAGTCGGCCATAACTGCAACAATGTCTTCGAAGATAAGCGGGTCTCTCCCATTGATCGTCAGGCAGAGTGGAACCGCCGGACAGTGAGGTTCTGGCGATACGGACATCCAATCTAGGACATGTCTGGCCATCCTGATATTGTCAACGTCAAGGACAATGTGCCACCGCCCCTCCGAAGTCGCCGTGACTTCACGGGTGCCGCAGTATAAATAGCCAGCGGAGACACCGGAGCGGAAATGTTCGAAGAAGTGAGAAACTTCTGGGGTGAAGAGAGTCTCGAATGGATCCCCTACATATCCCGGCCTCAACGAGCCGATTTTACACCCTGGTGCGTGGATAGCTGCAAGGATTCGGTTTACTATCCATGATGATATTCTCTCCAGCGATAGATATCCAAGAGATGGCATATGGATCGGATTTGGGATGCGAGCGCTCGCGCCACCCGCAAAGGTGACCGATCGGAGGGAGAGTAACTCTAAGCTGGGCGAGGCAGGGAGGACTGAAAATAGCTGGGCGAGTGACGGGCCGAGGTATTCGATAGATGTTATTTGAAGAATTTTGAGATTGCACAGAGAATTTGGGCTCCATGATACAGGGATACCATTCAGCGAGAGCTCTTGGAGTCTTGGAGGTGGTCGGCCTCCGAAGATGTCCAGGGGTTCGTCCCTCACCCACGCAGGGTCACCGTCATCCCAAAGAGAAAAGGACTCAAGGAGGGGCGTTGATAGTGTGGTCATAAGCTCTAGTGCTTGGGCTGCTTCCCGTATACGAAAAGCTGCTTTTCTCCAACGGTGGGAGTGAGGAAAGATAATGCTGAGGAATGTCTGTTGATGCTCTGGTAACCTGCTCCCGTCAGTTCCATCGTAGTTGATTTCAAGGGGAGAGTCTTGAGAGAACTCCAATGCGCGTGTGATAATGACGTTTGAAATTTTGGCGCTTCCCTGGATCTTCGCCCAAAGAGAGGGTGTGGACTTGACCAGGCGGTTCCAGTGGTGACAGACAAGCATGAGCGTTTCAAGGTCGGACCAGACCTTAACAAGCTGGGAGTCAATGACGATCTTGAATATGGTGATAAGCAGCTCGGGTGGTAGGGCGTTGACGGGAGGGAACGTGTTGCGCTTCTGGCGTACCGACGCAATCCGGCGCTCCAGTTGCTTTTGAACTGATCGCAGGGCGTCAAGTTCTTCATCGCACTGGGACAAGTTTTTCCCATCCAGATCCCGGTCATCTGTATGTCTTCTCAACGAGGTGCATCGATCAGCCTCTTTCATCCACCAAATAGGCATCACTGCTGGAAGCAAACTACTGACTGTGACATCAAGTCCGCGAAGGTTTGAAGAATACGGAGGAACGCATCGTTTGAACCATCGGACACCTGCATCATAGCGTGTAGGAGCGTGTAGTAGTAAGGGCGGTGATTGAGCGAGCGGAGCTTGCGGTGCGGTGAAAGGTCGCGGAACGGTTGAGAAGGCCGCGATCGATTCGCGGGATGTCATTCCCTGGCCGCTGACTTCCGCCGGCAACGTAGTACATTGATTTATACATCGGCTTTATCCGGGGATCGTCATTCAAAGAATATTAATGGCAATGGAATAGTAGCATAGAATCCTCATCGAGATATCACTACGGTTGACTTCGCCTATGCTTGAACGGGCCACCCCACAAAAGGTGGCAGGATCGGAGCTCGGTGCGTCTTCACTGTTCCGAACAGCGCTCAACCCGAAACATGTAAGCACCGCCTGTCCCCTTCGCCGGTTGAAGCTACCGTTTCTCTTGTAACCACTCCGGTGTTCATTGAAACTGATGGCTTGCCATTGTTCGGAACCTCTCGGTCAACACGAAAACCAACCACCCCCGATGATGGTCTGCTATCCCATTGCTTCCCAAATTCGTACGGTTCAAAGAAGTGGTTTTCGCTCGAATGGGCGCCAACGGGAAGTTGAAAGGAATACTTAAGCCCCACAGTATTCAAGTGGTGGCTTTTGCCGGTGCGAGATGCATGGGGATGGTGGGCACAGATCGGGTCCCTTTTAGGACCGAGGCTCGCGTCCACGGATACGCACGAGTTCGACTCACAGTGAGTCAAAAGGGCTGGTTGCGCAGCGTGCGGCCTCTCTCTCTTCGTTTCCTCTATCTCGACTTCCCTCCCTCTAGAGGGCTCTCTGCTCTTTCTCTCCATTCATTCAACATACGATAGAAGCAATTCCTACATTCCTTTACTCACTCCTGTGTCTTCTCTCGTTCCAACCATCTTAGCAAGTCCTCCTAGACACTTGCCACTTGCAACCTTCAATTATCACAACAACTGCGCGCTGCAGCTTCTGTATTGCCCTCTGGATGTTCGTATATATTACCAATTGCTATGCGGATACCATTAGGGCGCGGGTTTTCTCTACCATGATTTACTCCAGCTCGGCCAGCAAACGAGAGAAACGCGTCGCTCAATGCAACCCTCGAGGCTACGTATACGCAGGTGTCGAGTACGCAAAGAAGGCTGTAGTGGGAGCGCTTTAAACAACATCAAGGCCACCACGTCGTGCAACGAGGTATGCCCAGGTCGGTCAGAGTTTTAGATCACTTAAAACCCTCCTCGGTGGCTCAAAAACCACCCTCAATTTGATAGACGATTCCAAGTAGAAATGTGGGACAGGCAATAAGACTTGTTTATTCACCAAATCTACCGCTGGGCCGCCGACGTTGAGCTGGAAAAGTCTTGGCTGCTATGTTGACCAGGCTGACAGAACACTCAAAACAGCCTCTTATGGCAATACTAGGATGACTTCTGCGTAATGCTAGTCAAAGTCTTCGGCTGCGGGATATCCTATTGCGGGAGTAGTGAGCCCTTTTATTACCCAAGTACGGAGCATATCGACGCCACGGCTTCTGCAGTAATTAATGGAGCAGGAACTCTAAGTCTTCCTGTTATACTGTTCAATGTGGAGGCACCTTGCCCTTGGTATATGGGGATAGCCGCGCACTCAATGACTATCAGAAAACTGGTTCAACAACCACGACAAAGACCACAACTATCAAGACTAGGACCACCACAGCGAAATCTAAGGACTACTACTACTTTCAGCTCGAACGGCTCGTGGTCTAAGGCTACAGGTCCCTCCGAGTACTGTTTGGGAAAGCAGATGAGGACCGGTATACGCCAGGTGCGAGCGTCGATCGCTTCCCTGCGTGAAACTGTTCCTGGATTTCGTTGGATGGTATAACAGGACGGGAGACGGAGGCCCAGGGGAGTTCATCGTAAATTCAGCCACTACTCCTCCACAACGCAGCAGTTCGCCTTGCGGCAGCCTTATATATAGAAGTACGAACTCGCACGAAAGGACAAGGGGGGATTACACACCAAATACACCGGTCCTACACGACGAGAGCCATGAGCCTTTCGACGGGATATTCAATAATGATAGCCCCAATATCCCGGCTGTTCTTCGAGAGTTCCATCATCCGCCACCATCCACCTATGCCATCGGAGCTTTCCATCGTGTCCTAATAGCCTTCGAATTTCCTCTAGGCGGTTGGGCCAATGAATTGACTTGAACTCGGAGATCAAGGGCCCCTCATCTTCTACGTACCAATCCTCCCCAAGTTCCAAGCTACGAAGTGGGTTTAGGCGCTGATCACCATCCCTGGTCTCAACGTCTCCCTGCCGACTACGGAACACGCGCAACAGGTTTTCCCACTCGTCATCCTCTAGGGACTTGCGGATGGAAATCTCCTTCAAGCCAGGGAGAGGGAGTGGCGCGCGAGCGCTCCCTTCTACCAAGTCACCAGCTGCAAGCATCCCGAGCGCGGCCACAAGTGGAGCATGGTATCCAAACTCGACTCGATGCACGGCTTCCGTGTCGGCCATAACTGCAAGAATGTCTTCGACCAACAGCGAATCGGTCTCAGCGATCGTCAGGCGGAGTGGAACCACAGGTGAGTTAGGTTCTGGCGATACGGACAACCAGTCTAGTACACGTCTGGCCATCCTTATATTCTCCACGCCAACGACGATGTTCCATGGTCCCTCCCAAGATACCGTGGCTTCACCAGCGGCGCAGTAGAAAGAGCTAGCGCCAGCACTGGAGCGAAAATGATCGAAGAAATGAGAGACATCTGGGACGAGGAGGGTCTCGAATGGATCAAGTGGAACTGTCGGCCTCAACGAGCCGAATTTACAATCTGGTGCGTGGATAGCTGCAAGGATCCGGTTTGTTGTGGCTGGTGACATTACCTCCAGTGATAATTTCCTAAGAGTTGGCATATAAATCGGATTTGGGATGGGTGTGCTAGCGTCACCCAAAAAGGTGACGTTTAGGATGGATAATGACTCTAGGCTGGGCGAGGCAGGAAGGATTGCAAATAACTCGTCGAGTGACGGGGCGAGCTGTTCGATAGATGTTATTTCAAGAGATTTGAGATTGCACAGAGTCTTTGAGCTCCATGGAACAGGGATCCCATTCAGCGAGAGCTCTTGGAGCCTTGGTGGCGGCCGGCCTCCGAAGATGTCCAGGGGTTCGTCTCTCGCCCACGCAGGGTCACCGCTAGCCCAAAGAGAAAGAGACTCGAGGAGGGGTGCTGATAAGGTGGTCATAGGTTGTAGTGCTTGAGCTGCTCCCTGGATCCACAAAACTGCTTTTCTCCAACGATGGGCGTGAGGCAAGATAATGCCAAGGAATGCGTTTTGACGCTCTAGTGCCCTCCTCCCGCCAGTCCCGCTGTAGTCGATTTCAAGAGGAGAATCCTTAGACATTTCCAGTGCTCGGGTGATAATGGCATCTGAAGTGTGGGAACTTTTCTGGATCTTGGTCCAGAGGGAGGGCGTGTTGTTGAGCAGGTGGTGCCAGTAGTGACAGACGAGCATGAGCGTTTCACGGTCGGACCAGACCTGAACAGGCTCAGAATCGATGGCGATTCGAAAGATGGTGACAAGGAGCTCGAGTGGTAGGGCGTTGATGGGGGCGAACGTGTTGCGTTTTCGGCAGACCAACGCGACCCGGCGTTCTAGTTGCCTTTGAACCGATTTCAGGGCGTCAAGTTCTTCGTCGCAGTGGGATAAGGTACTCTCATCAATTTCTCGGATATCTTTGTGTCTTTTCAATGGGACCCATCGATTAGCCTTTTATCCACCGAATAGTCATCACCACTGGATGCAATCGACTGACTGTGACATTAAGTCCGCAAGTGTTCGAAGCATACGGGGAAACGTTTCGTTCGCATTATCGGGCACCTGCATCGTAGCTTGTAGGTAACTGCGATTACTGAGCGAGCGGAGCTGGTGGCGCGGTGTGAGGTCGTGGAACAGTTGGAGCTATAAATGATCATGAGTCCCCCAATTCGGACGGCAGTCCCCGGGCGCGGCTCGCGGCTCACTTGCGCCCGCAACGTGGAGGTTCACCCCATCCACCGCCCTATTTAGAACAAGCTTACAGTATCATATAAGATATAATCAACTTGCGAAGAAGAACCATACAAAGATATCGAAAGGGAAGGGAGATGTGCAAAATACATGAACAAGCCGACCCAATAGAGTGCGGAGAGACGCGGAAAAAAGACTACTCGTATACACGGAACCAAAGAACTGATTAATGTAGCCACCTGAACTGAAAGGAGAAGGCCACTTAGAACCAGTGGATCCATTGAGTGCCGATATATGTTCAAGGCTCTTATGGTCGATCATCAGTGCTCTCGCGACATGGTGCTGATTTGTGGTGCTCCTGGTGATGGTAGAAGCGATATCGAAGGCACCTTTCCCGACATTGATTTATACATCGGCTCTACCCCGAGGTCATTATTAGAATCATGAGAAAGTCGCTCTCGAAAGGCCGAGGCAGAAAATCAAACAGTGAGTCAAAGAGAACGGTGGAGGGCAGTACAAGGTCGAGCAGAGGAGCAAAGCGCTGAGCAATCCTTAAATGATGGTTGGGGTGTCAGAGAGGATTCCTCGAATCAATGACCCAAAGATCAATCACAAAGCAGAAGAACGACCAGTGAACGGTGAACAGTTGACATGATTCATGCTCATGGGGAGCTAACATAAGCATTTGGATCAGCGTGACGGAAGATCTGGTGACGTGAGCGGACGTGGCCGAAGGACCAAGCACGAAAGGGAGAAGGAAAGATAGAGGAAATAGGGCCGAAGGATAGTTGTTAGGGGAACGCAGTACGTAAGCAATCGGCGTCAAGGTAATTCGGGGAAGTGCTTTACTATATGGGTGGACGTCACAAGCAGTCGTTTGTTTCAGCCCTACCTCACCCCACCGAAGGCCGTGAAGCTCAAGCGGTACAGATCCGTCTGAGTACCATTTTCGGAACGCAGATAAAGATTTGTACACGCCGGAGATGAACGCCGACCTGTGCCCTACATGGCAATGTCCCGGAATTCCCGCTAGATAGTATAACAGGGTGCGAGGCGGAGGCCAGAGGAAGTTTATTTCTGAGCTCGGCCACTGTTCCTTCGCAACGCGATAGGTCGCCCTACGCCAGCCTTGTATATAGGGCTGCAAGATCGCACAAAAGGACAAGGGGGAAGCGCAAACTAAATACACTAGTCCGTAGTCCACGAGAGCCATGAGCCCTTCGGCGGGATATTTAGCTACCAGCCCCAACCAGGCAGTCGTTCGAGGGTTCCATCCTCTGCCACCATCCACCTATACCAGCGTAGCTTCCCATCGTGTCCTAATAGCCTTCGAACTTCTTCTAGGCGGTTAGGCCAATGGAGTGACTTGAACTCGGTGATGAAGGACTCCTCATCGTCTATGTACCAATAATCCCCAAGCTCCAAGCTACAAATTGGGTTCAAGCGTTGATGACCACCCCTAGCTTGAATGTCTCCCTGCCGAGTACGAAACACGCGTAACAGGTTTTCCCACTCGTTATCGTATAACAATTTGCGGATGGAAATCTCCTTCAATCCAGGGAATAGTGTGCGAGTGCTCGCTTCCTCCAAGCCACCGGTTGCAAGCATTTCCAGCGTGCTGGCAAGTGAAGCGTGGTGTACAAGCTCGACTCGATACACGGCTTCCATGTCGGCCATAACTGCAACAATGTTTTCGAACGTAAGCGGCTCGCTCC
>WSTX01008263.1:0-11630 GCA_019633405.1 Tulasnella sp. 408
CGTACCGGTGAAACCCGGTAGTGTATGTTCTTTTCTTCACTGTTCTTTTCTCAACTCGCCTGTATTATGTGATAAAATGTAGCCACATCTTTCAGTCGAGTTCCGGTGCGCAGATGATCTTGTGAGCAAACGAACGCGTCCTCCCCCATCCACATAGCTGTATAGATATAAACATTTGTTTACTTCGCCGATATCTCCCGGTGGCTAGCTCCGCGTAATTCATTGCGACTTGGTAATCGCGGCTACGCGCCGAAGGACAACGGGAAGAGCCACGGCTGCTGTGAGGAAAGGGAATCTATTGAAAAGCGAGAGGGTCGGCAAGGGTCGATCAGAGCCCAGAGCTTAGGGACCACAACGGCCCTGCGCGGGGTTCGGGGACCTTAAAGTTGTTTGGCACGTTGACTTCAAGCTTTCAAGACATCTCGCCGCTATCGCCGAGATTAAAAAGACCACCTCATTGAAACGCGCGGAGAGTTGAAATCCGACGGCTTATTCATGGGTTCATCGTTTGGGATTATGGACTTGATGTTCGCGTAAAGATAGTCGAGTACAACCAGCCAACGGTGCCTGCAATTTCACCCCAGTCAGAAATTAATGTACCCAGGGGTAACTGATGCCAACTCCGCCAGCCGTGTGTTCCTTGCCAGTGTATTGGCATGTATGAGTGAGAGGCGGCTATAAGGCGACACAACCTGGATCGGCTGCTCGTCTGTGGATAGATTTCGCTTTTCCTTTGTCTTTTCCAAGGGCATGAGTTATCCGAATCTCTCGGTTGTTTCACTGAGGTCAAGGAATCTATGAACGAGAGCCCAGCTTGGATCCCGAACAGCGACCACTCGCCTGAACTTCGAAATAGAGTCATTAATGAAGATACAAGCCCAGTATTGATGTCATTGGTCTCGTAATGAGTAGGATCTGAGGGGTTACAGAACTCTAGTGCGGGGGATTCAGTGGCGATCACCGCCCCTACAATGAGCAATTGACTCTCTTAGGCACGGCTCACGTTGGAACCTTCGACACCACGATTATCCGCCCAGGAAAACAAAGAATCGTCAGGGTTGTAAATGTATTCCTGGTCATGTCTATAAAAACACGAAGCGTCTATCTTACTCATTGGCTCATGGGTTGAGGCACGAGGACCGCTTGGGATAAAGGAATTCCTGGAGAGACACCTGAACATCGGCCGGGGGCATTCGGGACACCCCCGCAGACGGAATTCAACATGCAGAGGGACGCTACTGCCTACCCCATTTAGCAACCCCATCGACGATCGCGATGTGTATGGACTGGTGCGGGGGCTGCGGGATGCTCGCAAGCAGGGCTGGTTACGTAAACAAAGTTCGATCATAACCACAGGGAATGCTTTGACTAATGATCCCATTCAACTTTGACTTCAGCTACATCTACTCCAAGAAGGGATTATTAGACGGCAGCTTGAACTTTGACTTCGTGGCTTATGAGGTAACTCATGCTTGCCCGTTCAGCAAAACGTGCTTATCGGTTGTTGAGGAAGCGGTGAGATGGCGACAAACAAGGATGATCTCGGCACATATAAGCCGATCTGCTTATGTAAACAACTTCGAATGATCATCCCCGTTGCTCAACGGATTGTCCGAATTCCTAAGTGAGCCAAATGTACAGGTTGTCCGTAATCTCTAGTTGCGACGATCCGCATGGACCCATCCACCATCCCTCATGCCGATGAACACGCCGACCTTCAACGCTCGCCCACTGCATCTATCTCGGACAACCCGCCAAAACCTCAAGAGAAAGATGACAGTCATTCTGGACCAGAGCTCCACATCGCAGATGCCAACGCGCGTCATAGATTATTAGGTTTCCTGCCGACAGTCTTTGTTCTCTTTATTACTCTGGGGTTCGCGTTTTTGATATTGGGTTGGCTGCTTGCTCGACAATATGAACCCATCCAAAACGGGAAAGGTCTGGCTGCAGCGGTGCGGAATGGGTCTTTCATCGTATACGAAGGTGGCGCTCCGGCTGCCGGACAAAAGGCCACTGTCAACTTGAGAGTGTTGACATTTTCCGCACTTTTAGTGAGTACTATGTTAGCTCTGACATCTCTGATAACCACAATCCCGACGACGCTTTGTTAGAGCCATTTGATTTCAGACACGAGCTCGATCCTGATGACGCTAGTCGCGTACCGAGCCGGATCCCAGTGGTTACAGAACTCCAGAGCAAGTGACCTCTTGGCTATCATGCAAAATCCGACACCTTTGCAGTAGGCTCGCTAGGTCTTCTTGCGCTCAACCAGTTTGACTGACCCTCAAGCTCCTAGATACAGACTCCTCGTCCGCCTGCTGGGATCATCATCTATCATCTCCATTTATGAAACTGGGCGGTATGCCGTTCACCCACAGAAACGCTCGCGTCTTCCGCGACTTTTTAAAGAAGCCCTCGCTTTCGCGGTTACAGTCTGGATCATGTCGCATGCTGTGGGACTAGCGGATCTGTACCTCCATACGACCACCCGTTCGATTCTCGTCGACCTTCCAGTAGTCGATGCCGGTTCTGGCTCATACCCATATGCCGTTGACTTCAACGAGACGCTCTGTGAGACATGGACATCCTTAGCTCCTTGTCTCAACAACAACGATGGCTGGGCGCTCGAGCATCCCGAAGTGGTCGAACCCGCGTATCTTGCCATAGCCAATAGAACTGGCAGAACGTGATAATCCTCACAGATTCATTGGGCGCTGCCATTGTCGTTCCAGGGGCGGGTGTAGACTTGTCGTTCACCGGCTTTACGGCGCGGACATTTAGCGCTCGTGCTTCATGTCGTTCCCTAAACCACGACTGCGAAAGGGATAGCGATGGCCGGACGAATAATGGTACCCAAGCTGGTTACCCTGGTCTTACATACTTCGAACCGAAGGGCAGCAACACGAGCTCAACCGCAACCGTCGACAACTACGTATTCGGGGTCGTGGATGGGAGGCAAGGAGGCTCACGGAAGGCAAACAGTGCTTTTCCCAGTACAGAACCTGACTTACGAGACATCATATTGGCGTTACTGTAGGTTTGGGTTGCAAGACCTTCCTCAATATGGCCGAACCACAAATCCAGTTAACCTCGCAATTCAAATGCGGTGGAGCACTCACATCGACAACAGTGTGCAAGACTTCGAGGTCGGTCAAGCGGACGCAGCTGTGGACATACTCCCCATTCCGTACATCACGCTCTACTCTGGCTGCAGCGTGACTTTCTCCAATGTAACTGTCCAATATCTACCTTACGACAAATCGTGGAGAATCCTGCTCGAGGAAAAGTCGTCAGATAACTTCACAACGGTAATGTGGGCACCAACAGTCTGGCAACTAGGAACGGAGCAATTGGCGTCAGAGATGATGACTATTGCTATGACGGAGAAGATAACAAACGTCACTGCGGCGCTCAACCAACGCCTAGCGCGCATGATGCTTGGTGTAGCGGTAGGAACCCTCCAATATATCGAGGCAACCGACGTTAAGCAGGCAGTTCCGAGGTTGCTCGGCCAATATCCAGTGGCTCCAGTAATAATCCTCGTCACACTCCTATTCCTCTACGCCCTCCCTATTCCTCTACGCCCTCCTGGCTATTATCATACTCACCTCTTCCTGGCTCACAAAGGACGAAACCATCATTATACCTGGCCAAAAGAAAAAGGACGGCACTCCTGAGAAACAATCGGTCCTGAACTTGACGCAACGATGGCTTGTAGATCCCCTGCCACTTGTAGCGGCCGCGTTTCCTGGAGAAGATAGGAAGGACGTCCAGAGGACCGTAGCGGACTCAGCGCTAGATATGGTGTAGGATTGAAATGGGCCGGATGCGAGGTTGAGCATTGGACTGCGAGGGAAGGAAGGGTTTGGATTGAGGAAGAGAGGGTGTGGGCAATATTTTGACGAGTGAAACAGACTGTCACGTTGGAAGTACGCTCGTCGAGTCGGGGTCCCGGAAGGCGGGAGTATACCATATGATGGAATCTACTCTGTAATGCAGAGCTTCGTTTGAGGAGGTGAAAGAGTGGTTCACTGGACCTAGTCCTGATAGAGGTTATTAGGTCATTTGGACCAGAATCAAGGAAGGAACAAGGGGAATACCGTCTCTACATTTGAACGAAAGGATAACCTGTTGGATAGCCTTCATGGACCGTTCGAGCTGTGTCTGTGAAAGTTCGAACGTAGGGACTTTGCCCCCCCCCCCCACGAAACCGTCCTGAACGAGCGTCATTGCGCGCCCAGTTTTTCTTCTTGCCCTTGAGTGTGGACCTTCTCAAAATATGCAAGCCAGGTGGGACCGCTTTTGGAATATTAGGTAATAGGAAGAAGAACATCAGTGCACGAATACATACGCACCATATTCGGTCTCATTTCCCGTGCCACTGGCTTGTACTTTGTGCGTCTCTGATGGTAAAAGCCAGCCAGCGATTAAAATAGACGTGCCGGGTTCCCTGTGGCCAACAATCTGAAACGCCGTGAAGTTGCTACCTATGTTTCCATCTTTATCCCTCCAGCGATACATGACACGAGGGTTATAGTATAGGTTGGTATGCGGTATAGGTTGGTATGCAGTATAGTTACGACAGCCGCAGAGTTATCCTTTAACAGCCCCTAGTGCGGGGGCAGCTTTGGCTCCCATTCGCTGTCATTCACCTTCGTGCTCTCACGGTCGCGCCGTAAGGCTTCACAGACAGATTACAGCTAGAAATGCAAGTCGATTTCTATCCACATAACAAAGAGTAAAAAGGTATGCATCGTCTTTTAACCCAGTTTACTTCTGCTTGGTGCTAGTTTCGGCGTCGCCCTCAGCAGAAACGCGCTCCAGTGGACTCGCGTCCCAGTCTCACATGGGTGCGGTCTCTGACCGATGCACTGAGTGTTGAGCTCTGAGAAAGCTCAAAGCCTTAATACATCTGCAAGACGGCAACAGGAGTAACGATAGAGACTTACCCCTGCAGGCCAAACAGACAAAGGGGTCCCGTCGAGAACCAACCGGATTTCTGGAAGGCAAGCCCCCGCTCCGCGTCTCTTCGAGTGAGCGACCAGAAATCCAATCGTAGGAACAGACAAAACCACGCTTCGAACAAACCTCGCATGGGTGCGGCCTCTGACCGATGCACTGAAGTTTAAGTGCTGAGAAGCTCAAAGCCTTAACACCCCTGCGAGAGAGCAACAGGAATAACGATAGAGACTTACACCTGGAGAATAAACATCAATGAGGTCTGGTTGAGGATTGGTTGAGCTTCTGGCAGACAAGCCCCCGCCTCGCGTCTCTTCGAGTCTTTGAGGTGCCTGAGTAGGGATCTGCAATCATAGGAACAAACCCAACCACGCTTAGAACAGATCTCACATGGATGCGGTCTCTGACCGATGCGCCAAGTGTTGTTCTCTCTAAGATGAAGGACTTTGCAAGAAAGGCCTTGGAATTAGTGATCTCGGGTATTTTTGTCTTGCTAGAAGACGCAACGGTGGTGCCTTCGTCTCGGGTTTTGCGACGTCACACGCGTTCTCCATGTCGTCGAGAGGATCGAATCTGCGTATACGCAGTATAGTGACTACATTGTGCGATGTTAGATAGAGCGGAATAGGTTGAAGCTTCATCAAGAGTGAGAAGAGTACTTGCTTTCTGGGAGGCTCACCTTGGGCGGATTCGCGTGCCACATGCGCACCTATTGTACGTAACCTCACGGGGGCCCGGAACGAACCACTTCGGGAAGTATCTCTCGTAATTTGCCCTCACTCGGACTGAGAGGGTTCAAGTTTAGGTCACCATAGTTAACTGCATGAGTGCGTGGCATGGATGTGATGGTACTGAAGGTCCCCGAGTCCAACATAGATGCCGGGAGATTTCAAACAATTTACTAGCCGGCTCGGCCTTCCCCAAGACCAGCATTCCCGTCCCAACTCGCTCACCGGCCGAACATGTTCAGAACATGCAGTCCTTAGATCTTGCTTTGGCGCTTGAACCGGGACACTCTTTCGCAGCTCATGCAGAACCCTTTCGAGAGAAAAACTCCCACCGTACAACGAACGACCTTGAGCCGTGTATGCTATAGGACTGGTCATCAGACCTCTTTATCTTTGCGCCGCACAAATTTTACCAACTCCATTCTGACCGATATCTAGTGTCATATTGAGTGATAACTCCGATAAAAGGGACATGGGATACAGAATTTGAATGAAGCAATGTACTGGCTGTCACTCATGCAGGAGTGACAACAGCCGTCCCTCGTCTCCCGACTGCACCCCACCAAGCAATACCCATCACACCCCCGACTAAAATCGAAACCGGAGCTGGAATCTTGAACCAACGGGTCCCAGAAAAGGCGCCTAGCGCTACGACGACCCACCACGGCTCCAAACCCAGACTGGACCCGCTCGTTGCTTTCGGAGTCAGATACCCAATCTCCCAAAGGCGATAGACGGCAGTCCAGACTAACCCAACTGCTCCCGCGTTTACTCCTCTCAGTATGGAAGATACAAATTTGTACTTTCGGATGAGGGGAAAGAGGGATGTCGCACATGTGGCGAGAGTTAACCCGGGGAGGAAAATAGCGACCCATCCCAGGATCCCAGCCACAATGCTAGGGGTACCAGTGCCCTTAACAGTAAGTGCAGCGAGATATACGCCGAAGTTGAAGTTTGGCCCAGGAAAGGCTTGTATGATGGCCAATCCCAACAAGAAGTCTCGGCTAGACACCCACCCTTCGGTAACAACGTATTCTCGGAGGAGGGGGATGACCACCGGACCCCCGCCAAAAATAATTGTGCCGGCGAGGTACAGGTTGGTGAAGAGCTTAAGGAGGAGAGGAGCGTTATGGAGAGTCCCACGAAGGACTAAGAGTGTAATGAACGAGGCGAAGAATGCGATGAGTATCCCCAGCCCCATTGCGACGGTGAGCGGTGGGGATGAGGATGGCTGTTGGGGCAGCTGATCGGCAATGTTTGATGGTGGAGTTCGAGGAGGCGTCGAGAGCGGGATGGAGTGTGAGGAAGAGCGTGGCCCGTGTACACTGCGTTGAACGACGGAACCCGAAGCCGTCGGCTCTGGAACCGCTGGTGAGCCTGTCCTGACGACTTGATCATCCGCGGAAGCCTTTCGAGCTTCGGAAAGCTCAAATTCCTCGTCTTGATTCTGGTTTGCCGCATCATCCTGGTGAGGGCGATTGTGCTGGGCCACGTTTGTTGTAAGAGCGTCTTTCATTCTTCTCCAGTACCTCTCCAAACGCTTCGCGAGCCTATGCCCACCCCAAACATCCCACCAGCACGTCATAAGTCCCGAGAATATCATGAGCACGGGGAAATACCATAACGCTTTGTACAGCATTCCCGCGCCTGCCGTGAATATGATAATCAGGCGGCTCACTGGGTCCGTGATGGCGCGCTCGCTCAGTTGGACCGCCGCAACAGCGACAATGCCGACCGTCGACGCGTTCAAGCCCGAAAGAAGAGCGTAGACCAAAGTGGGGAGCGTTTCGCCGACGGATGCCACGCCTTGCGAAAAGCCAAACATTCCAGCGGCGCCAGGTAGACTCCAAAAGAGAAACGCGACGCATGCTCCTGTGAATCCCGAGTGTTCCAGGGCTATACAGTACGCCATCTTGGTAGATGCGGCTGTAGAAGATGTGGTCGGTCGCTTAATATGAGATCCTTTATTAGATACTCAAAGTTGACACTTACGGCCAGGCAAGGACTGCGTCAAGGCGAAAAGCTCTTTGAACTAAGAATACGATAGACCTCTCGGTCAACATGAATCCAAGTCAACGGATAGCAGCGAAGCGTCGGATATCAACTCACCTGTTCGTCCGTTATCCATCGAGCTTTTGTGACGAATCGACGATGAATGATATGAAAGTGAGTTGGAGGTCCGCCAAAGGCAGTGAAACCTAGGTCCCAAAACTTCTTCACAACGTCCACAAGGGGATCGCTAAAGTTCTCAGAGATAAAGGCGCTCATCAGTGCAGGGTGTACTTGATTTGTGGCTAACGGCTGGGACCTGGAAGGGGACTCTCTATATATATCGTTAACCCAAGAGTTGACGACTGATTGCGCCATCGTTTTTTAACCTTGCTTTGGGTTGGTCCGGAACCGGTGGGGTGTCCGCTTCTTGTTCCTCATTTCGTGATGCCCTCTTATCAATCCTGCCTTCGCTGATTTGTGGAGAGGACGCCTCGCCCTCAATTCGTAAAGTCCATCCGAGTAACCCCGATCTTAACAGAGAGGTTGAATGACGATCAGTGGGAAATAAAACAGAACTCAGATATCTGAGGTCTTCCTATATACGCATAAGCACCGGAATATGCTGGTGGCTTGATGGCAATAAGGCAACTTGACTTTTGCTTGGCGCTGGTTGTGACACGATCAAGGTAACCTTGGCATTTACTGCTTTATGTAAGAAGCAGCGCACTGCACCACAATACGTGCCTTGGGACTTCGGTACCGATTCCCGCTCACAAGATTGTATCTAATAATATATCATGACTCCCAAGCACTGCACGAATGTGGTAAGACTGCATTCATATTACCCTAACCTTGACCCTTGGCTTATCTCTCTGTAGAAACGTGGTGTTTCCTTCCGAGTTACATTAGCAGATCAATTCCTGTTTTTCAGATTGAGGCACCGATCACTTTAGACTTTCCTCAGGGCGTTCTTTCTTCCCCAGGATGTGTCCACTTGCGTACTGTAGAGGGTCAGCTGGTCGATATGACTAACACCTGAACCCTTGCTCAACTGCTTTCCAACTCTGACTTCTTCTGCAGGGCTCGTGATTGGCCGGAAATTCGCTGAGTTCTCCCCGAGCATTGTTCATGGAAAGCGGACACTGGATCCTTCGCCTCACTTTAATTGGTCGAAGTCAGTCGAAGTCGCTGTGTCGAAGTAGATCGAAATCTCCTTCGACCACTTGGAACTCCGCGGCAGCACTACACAAAATCCCGTCACACAAACTGCTACAGGTCTCGGGCAATCTTCGAGACCTTCGCCGCCGGACAGCCATCCTCTCCTCCACACAGCAGCCTAATACGGAGAAGCATGCAGACTGCCACCGCATGCATTTCAGCGAGAAAGGTTATCTTCCTCCTGAATCGAATTGCAATGATGCTTTTAATCAGGCATTCGAGCGAGAGCCACTCAATACATCGCCGAGTGAGCTGGAGATAGAAGTTCTATGTTGCATGTCTATCTTCGTGCCTTTCTCGGCGATTCGTGACAGCACAAGGCAGTAGAGGTTTGGATGCGGCAATGCACAATGGATCTTTCATTGCGTATGAAGGTCAAGCACCAGCAGCTGAGGGCAAGGTCACGACTAACATGCGCGTCACCTATTTATATTTGCCGCGTTAGTGGCAAGCATTACCCTGCTACAACAGTCCTAGATTCAAACGTGACTCCATTAAAGATGCATCGTCGTTTGACCCAGTTTACTTCTGCTGGGTGCTAGATTTGGCGTCGCCCTCAGCAGAAACGGGCTCTAGTGGACTCACGTCCCAGTCCATAGGAATATTCTCTTGCGGTGGGTGAGGAGTCATCCAATCATAGGAACAAACCCAACCACGTTTGAGACAAATCTCACATGGGTACGGTCTCTGACCGATGCACTGAGTATTGAGCTTTGAGAAAGCTCAAAGCCTTAACACCTCTGCAAGAGCGCAACAGGGATAACAATAGAGACTTACCCCTGCAGGTCAAACAGACAAAGGGGTCCCGTCGAGAACCAAGCGGATTTTTGGCAGGCAAGCCCCCGCTCCGCGTAGAAATCCAATCATAGGAGCAAACAAAACCACGCTTAGAACAAATCTCGCATGCGTGCGGCCTCTGACCGATGCACTGAAGTTTACGTGCTGAGAAAGCCCAAAGCCTTAATACCTCTACGAGAGAGCAACATGAGGAATAACGATAGAGACTTGCACCTGCAGAATAAACATGCAATGGGGTCTGGTTGAGGATTGGTTGAGCTTCTGGCAGACAAGCCTCCGCCTCGCGTCTCTTCGAGTCTTTGAGGTGCCTGAGTAGGGATCCAATCATAGGCCTAGGAGCAAACCCGACCACGCTTAGAACAGATCTCGCATGGATACGGTCTCTGACCGATGCACCAAGTGTTGTTCTCTGAGAAAGGTCAAAGTCTTAACGCCTCTACGGCAGAGCAGCAGCTGCAACAATAGAGACTCACCCCTGCAGGTTAAGCATGCAAAGGGGTCTGGATGAGGGTCGATTGGATTTCCGGCAGGGAATGCTACGCCCTACCCCTCTTCGGGTATTAGTGGAGACCTATTCTCTGGCTGTGGAAACATGTCTCCCGGGACTGAGTCAGAACTTTTTTGCATCGTATGATAGGGGCGTTTAAAGTTGGAAAGAAAGGTGGGTGGTGCTAGGTGCAAGGGAAGCGTCGAGGGGAGCCGCTGGCGGCGGATGCGGAGATAGCGGCCATAGCGCCTCTCTGCTCTAAATGTATTTGTATATCAGTTACCGGTCATAGCAGCTAGGTATCTGGGTCAAATATTACCATGTCGAGCGAAGGGTTGTCCGTATGGCAGTCGACTACGATAGGACTGGGTCGGATGGAATTTTAGCACTATTGAAGGACAAGGGAATCGTAGAGCTGGTTTGAAAAACCAGGGGGCAGAGCGACACTTCGGGGAGTCCATGAGCGGTCACGAGGAAATACGTAATCCAGTTGGAATCTGCCAAGCCTGCTGGGAAGACTCCTAGCGGTAGGTTTGCGGCATCAAATGAGAGTTTTCAAATTAGTGGATAAAAAGCGGTCACTAAGCCTTTTCTCCAAGAAGGTCGATAGAGTGCGGCAAATAATGATACAAAGTAGAGTTGAACTCTAAAAGGCCAGGCTGTCATTCGCCGAACGCCCCGTATTGCCCTCGTTGCCACCAGAGCCTAGAGAACCCAACCCCCCTGGCCGTCCGGCCTCAAAAGGGCGACCTTCCTCAGCGGCAATTTGGGTGGGGCCTTTCTTCTTCCCTTCGAAGATGCGAACCTTCTCAAAATGAACATACCTGAGATCCCACTGGGACTGAGCGCTTGACGAACAGTCTCATTTGACTTTAACTTTAAGAGTCTATTATAAGAAGCAGTAGCTAAAATTAGACCGTAGCTAGAACTTTAAGCATGCGTATGGGGAGACCCTTGCTTGCCCATTTCCTAGGACTGCGCTATAAGTTGCAACATTGGCTTTAAGGTTTCGACACATCTTCCCTCTGCCACAGCGATTCAAAGATGATTCCGTTGGAGAGATGTCTGGGGAAGCTCCGGGGGGATCATCTTACACATTCGTTCACTTGTGGGGATACCGGGCTCGGCTCGGGGGGTTGGGAAAACACAGCCGCATCAGCATGACTCGGGCTCAAATTGCTCACCTCAGACTATTGGCTACGTCTGATTCTCTGCATTGCTTAAAGCCAGTGCCTTCATGTCGATGATCGTGAACAACTCAGCTTAAATCCCGGCGACCTCGCGTATGGACGCTAACGAACAAACAGCTCTCCGACGTTCATCCTTTTCATCAGCCACGGGCATCTCAACACAACCGCTAAACCAGGGCAATGATCACAGACCGAGAGCCACCGAATCAGAGCTCCTTATCACGGACACCAACCCTCGGCGTAGACTGTTGGGGT
>WSTX01008264.1:0-11609 GCA_019633405.1 Tulasnella sp. 408
CAGATACGGACACTACATATTTGGGGGGGTCACTATGGAACTATGCGTCCTATGGACGCTATGGAACACTACTCAGTCACGAGTTTTTTTCCTGATGCAGGATGCTATACCCACGTGGCTCAAGGACTGGCACGCATATTCGGTTAGCCCAACTCCTTGTCTTTGATTGACAGCGAATACAAGAGCCGTTTGCAATGATAAGACACATGTAAGCTCGAGCCCAGAGTGGCTTATTCTAATGAGCGACCCCCTTTCGGAGAAAGCGACCCCTTCCTCGGAAGACGGCGTGCTGACTAAGACATCGCTCGGGTGACGCGCCAAGGGAATTCCCCATCGGCGAAAGGGTCTTCGCATCGTCGCCGTCACATCAGACGATGCGACTGGGCCGTTGGTGACAGGGAGAGGAACGGTCCCGCCCCAGCTGGTGAGTCGTTCACTGTTGTAGGCCATGCTCACGGTGACGGTGAGAACAGGACACGATCGCATCAAGATATAAGAGATAACTATGTAGATATTTTCAACAAAGACACTATCTGTTCGAGGCTTCGTGCCGGTCGACGACAACAACAAGGAGTGCATAGTGTCCGCGCGGCCGCAGGGACCCCGAGACTGAGTCCACGAGTGGGTGCTGAAGCTAAGTCGGATATTATCATGGCGAATTTGACGACCTATCTACAGTGGGGTTCATAGGGATACAAGGCTGCGTGCCGCCGCCGCTATCGTAGGCACGACGGCAAACGACGAACGACGCGTACGCATCGGTCCAGACCGCGATCGTTCCCCTCCCTGTCGCCCTGTCGCCCAGTGGCCCAGCCGTATCTTCTGATGTGACGCTTGCGAACCTTACGCCCACGGGGAACTCCTTGGGCGTCACCCGAGCGATGTCTTAGTCAGCACGCCGTCTTCCGAGGAAGGGGGTCGCTGGGGAGTCCTCCGAAGGGGAGTCGCTCATTAGAATAAGCCCTAGAGTGGTGTTGATCATAGATAAAAGTAATGAAGGCCCGTCTGCGCTAGGACTCGGAAAGAGAAGACCAGCGAGCGTCGGACAACGAATTGGTCAGCGAAAGCGATAGCAGCCGGAAGAACAGGATGTCTGAAGGATTCTTCTAGTCGACTTGTGGTAATCCACGTTGGCGAATGGCTTGTTGGCGATAAGTCCGCGGGATGACAACGGGAGCGGGGGATTTCATTAATATTGTCTCTGAGCGGCAGACATGCAGATATGTTGGTTTATGATTGTGACAGAAGGAAGGGAAGGACCCCGACACAAAGGAGGATTGGTAATGTCCTGGACCAGGATATGGGCTGGATATGTGGAAAAGAACACATGTGGCGCAGGATAGGTGAACGAAGCCGCTCCGGGCCTGGTAGTACTCGACGAAAACGGCGAACCTATCGAAGGGGGGTTCGAGCAAAACGTTCCGCAGATGGCGGCGAGGGAGTTGGATCGGGGACGAGCCCATCACTGGCACGGTGGACGTGGACGTCCTCGTTCGACCTTTGCAGGGAACCTGCGTTTAGTTTATGGTGCAATTATCTTACGGGTACGCTCTCGCCTTTTCTGTCTTTTGATATCATCTGGACCTCCGTCTAGTGGACAATGACAAGAAGCGACTTATCGCCAACAAGCCATTCGTCAACGTGGACTATGACGAGCTGGACCTCATTATCGACTAAAAGAATCCTCCCTGCACCGTCCTTTTCTGCCACTGCTATCGCTTTCACTCACCAGCTCGCTAATCCTCACCTCTGCTTTCTGGGGCCGTTTAGACGTCTCTCGTTGCCCAACTCAGCTACATCTGATCTTTGACTGTCCCGTCAGTCTAGTCTAATCTCCGCATGTAATTTTTCCCTACTCGCGACTTTGGTCCTGGCTAATTTGCAAATTGTTATTGTGGAAAAATACAATCTGCGGCCTCCGTCGAACCAGCTACTGCAGACTTTGCCCGCCTAGACGTCACTAGTTCATCTGACAGCGACCGCACCAATCGCACGTGGTGGGAGCCTCCCAACCGCACTCTTTCTTCCCGACAACCTGGCAGAATCTTTTCTAACCTCCGGAGCGTTGTTAGTAAATTAGTTAGGCAGGAACCAGTCGAGTAACACACGTTCCGCACGTCTGCTCAGAGACAATGAAATCCCCCGCTCCGTTGCCACCCGACGTCTCATCCATGGCGAACCAAACAAAAGGTCAGGCATGCGCAGAGGGAAAAGTGGAGCCGGCGTGCGGCTCCGGTGTCTATTCTGCTGCCATTATGGGAATACTACGGATCTTCAAGGGGTTTCTTAGACGTCGACAGGATCCGGACAAAGCTCTCAACCGCTTGAGATGTGGCAATCTCTCAACACGTCTCTCACACTTTCCTTTGCTGAAACAGATTACCGATAGTCACCAATAGGTTGGCCATAGACATGCTCAAGTTCGACAGTGTTGTTAGGAAGCAAGGGTGATCATCATGGATTCTATGACATCGCCTGCAAGCTCTTCAAATACAACGACACAGACAGAACATAGGGCAATGATCCAAAGGTGAAATGCGTAGAACGAAGGATAGAATTATAATATTACCACAGAGGTGTAATGCCATGGCTATTTAAGGTATTAGTAACGTGGAGAGAAGGAGGGTTAGGCTACACGTACACGTTTAAACCACCACACAGAAGCCTAGAGGAGGGCTAGTGCCATCCTCGAAGTCCACGTTGGGAACTTCAGAGGTACTCATTGGCGTGTTTGGAGTAAAGTAATCCATTATAGATATCGCGAAGATCAGGGATGTCTTGGGAGGAGCTGCTGAGGGGGTTGGAAAGTAATGAAGGTACTGGTAAAGAAGGCCAGGGACCTTAAATAGACAACGACGAGGCCAAAGCCCCGGCCGAAAACACAACTGTGCGTACCATTAGCAGCAGCCGATCGGTTGTGATCGAAGAACGGATAGGGGGGAATGTGGAGGCACCAAGCGTTTTCGCTCTGTCGAAGGATGAGCGAATACGATCGTGTGATGGTCCGAGTCGGTGAGTGACTTCGGATTCAGGTGCGGGACGTTGTTGTCCTCTCAAGTCAGGCTAATATCGTTCAACCCATTTGTAAATCGGTCACTCCCGGGGTTGGGATTTCGGGTAACTCCTAGGGTCGCGACCAAGTCGGTGGCGCGAGGCCGCCTTCCTGTTTACGTAAGTGAACCGATTCGTTTTCGGCCAATCACATGGTTCCACTCCACCCACCACTCGTCCGGTTTTCCCTCCGCCTCACCGCAAGGCAAAGAGCACCAACAGGTTTGTCGGATCCCTTGAGTCCACTCGGCGAGCGTCATCAAGTCAGGCAAACCCCGTGGCCCACCCAGTCTCGCCGAAAACCTCTTCCACCGCGCCATAGTCCCCGGTGCAGACTGATAACAACTTTGGGGAGGAGGTATAACCGCGCCACAGCATCCCGCGCCTACAAACTAGGGGCATAGATCAAATTTAAGCGGGTTTTCTACGTATAGATTCGCTATTTCACTGACTTTGATTGTATCCATTTTCCGGGCACCCTGCCGACTTCGGGTCTACATTCAAGGGAATGTCGAGACTTTCGCCACGTCTTGACATTCCCTTGGACGAGGCCAGCTCTGCAGTTGCTCCAAAATAGCATGGAACGTACTTACAGTCAGGAATAGCATTCCTCTATGCTGATCAAATCCTGTCAAACAGCTCTTACGGGCACAAAGAAGTCGGGTCCGACTTACCCGCCGTCGTACCCCGGCCTTGTCTCCGCTACCGGCCAACGGGGCTGCCTGACCAGGAATAAAGCCGCTCTTGCCGCTTCCCTGCTGCGGCCTACATCGCTGGAGTCGACTCACACCACATCATTTCCTCGCCGTCCTATCCACTCGTCAGTGTCAGGTCGGCGGTTTCCTCGATCTCAAGCACTCGCCCCAACAGCTCTTACAACTCTAGCTGAACACCGTAATCGCCCTCAGTTACCATCACATGTGCAGGTATGCCAGCTTCTCTTCAGGTTTCACTTGCCCTTGATTAAGGTGGCCTTCATTAGCAAAAACATGTCCAAGTACCCGATTTCTCTTACCACTCGCTAAATTGCTGCAGGCTTTGTTCTTGGCAGTCCGCCTTGGAGGGGTTTTACCCGTCATACAGCAGGTATTTTTATTCTTTCATGTCTGTTATCATCTCCCATTCGGGTTTTCTCCACTGCATTATAATTTAGGGTTTCCCCTGCGTTTCCTGTGTGTTAAACGTCCGGGAGCGCGTGTTTGGGACCTGCCTTTAGTGTCTGACCATCGTCAGCAATCACGGCCACGAGATCGATTTTATATGTCCTTTGTGAGAGCGGCTTGATCCTGTCTCTGAGGGATTCGTGCCGGGGGCAAATGCTCCGGTATCGGGAAACAGGGCGCTTGGGGCACTCCGCTCGGTGGATAGCCCGACCTCGTTTTATGCTCGCTAATACAAGAGAAAGCGGTTGGAGGCTGATCTATTCCTGGAGAGGAGGGAAACCTCTTCCCTACCACTCGGAAAATGTGGTCAATGGTTAGGGAAGGGCGACCTCCTACCATCCGATTATCCAATTATCTCTACAGACCAGGAGCGATGTATTAAGCTATGACTTGAGGAAGGTAACTAGAACTTAATTTGCGTCGGTCTATTCTGACTATTTGTGTGATATATTTCGCAACCCTGGGGGTGATGTAAGTCGGTGCTGGTGTTCACGACAGCATTTGGCCCATATGTAACATTTCCTTCAAACCTTAGACAGAGCTTACACGCAAGTGAGGTCACAGTAATCAGCTGGACGAGACTCCATTAGTATCCTCCCTCGTAGTAGTCCGGTAAATCGGTCACTCCCGGGGTTGGGATTTCGCGGTCATTCTTGGGTGTGAGGGCTTTGTGGATACTACAGGTGTGACAGGGTTGAATTTGGATGGGGCGTTTATACCTGGTGGGTGGCTTCGACGACGAAGATTGGGTTGGGCGTCAGGAGGAAGGCGTCTGCGGATTTCGATCTTGTTTGGTGGGTGAGGTCTCGAGTGCGAAACAGCGAGCATGGCTCACTGACTGTGGATTCATCGACGGGTCATGGAGAAACGCCATTGGGTTGTCGCTGTTCATCGCTGCGCGCGATGCGTTTAGTTTATGGCGCAAGTAGCTTACAGGTCAGTTGTCTCTCGCTCTATCTTTTGACATAGTCTGACCCTCGGTTTAGTGAACAACGACAAGAAGCGACTCATCGCCAACAAGCCATTTGTCAACGTGGACTATGACGAGCTGGACCTCATCATCGACTAGAAGAATCCTTCAGCCGTACTTTTCTCCCGGCTCGCTGTCCGACGCTCGTTAATCCTCGCCTTTCCATCTCGGGGCCGTCTATACGTCTCTTGCCCAACCCAGCTACATCTGATCTTTGACTGTCCCGTCAGTCTAGTCTAATCTCCGCATGTACTTTTTTCCCTACTCGCTATCTTTGGTCCTGACTAATCTCCAAACTGTCATTGTGGAAAAGAAATGCATGGCATTGCAACCTTCGGGTCTCCGTTCGAGGCAAGCTACTGCGGACTTTGCCCGTCGTCACCTAATCTGATCGCGACCGCACTACTCGCATGAGGTGTGAGCCTCCCCAACTTATTCCTTCCGACAACGCCAGAGGTTTTTTCTGACCTCCGCAGCGCTGTAATTAAATTAGCCGGACCAGAACCAGTCGGATAACAAGGACAAACACGTCATGGACAATGAAACCTCCTCACTCCCGTTGCCATCCGACGTCTCATCGATGGCAAACCGAACAAAAGGTGGGGGCAGAGGGTAAAATGCAGCCGGCGGGCTGTTGCGGTGTCTATTCGGCTGCCAAGTAGGGGGGTCTGCTGCGGATCGTCAAGGATGTGGTGTCTTAAGTGGGGGTGAAGTTGCGCCTAGAGACACAAGGCAAATCACTCGAGCCTGAAAATCTCTCGACACGTCTCTCGCACTCTCTTTTACTGCATTCTCTTTCCTCCTCGGACGAGCTCTCTTGAAGGGCAGCTCGGTCCGAACTCGTCTTCCGTCTCTCTCTTGTGAGTTTGCATGGCGGACCGGACGACAGCGAGACGTATACGCTGACCACGCACGCATCTTTCAACCTCTAGATCTTTTTCATCTCTTCATTCATTTTCTTTTCATTCTCCATATTCAAAGTCGACTTGACGTCGACGAAAAACAACCAGAAAAAAAATAATCCACACTCCTTCGCCCCAAAATGTCTTCAAACTCCACGAACACCAACTCCACCGCCCCCACTGGAGGACCCTCTTCCGGCAGCAGCAGAGGCGGATCCTCCCTCCCAGTCCCCAACGACGAATCCGTGGCCGCGCTATTCGGGCTCTCCCTCATCTTGGTCCTAGTCTTCTTCGCCGCGCTCACCGTGCCCCGCCTGCTCGCCTCTCTGCACCACCAGGGCGGCAAAGTCTTCCGTGGCGACGGCTGGCTGCTCAAGCCCAAGCGGTCCGCTGCGAGCCGCGCGAAGGACGCTGTAAGGAGGAGCCTATTCATGCCTCCGGCCCCGCCAACCCGCCAGCCGACGTTGAGGAGGGGTCTTGTCACGACTCCCGCGCCGTTTGCGAACGATATCGAGTACAGCGATGAGGGGCATATTGGGACGGCCCGACCGATGTCGCTTGCGGAGGAAGAGGCGAAGTACCCCGCTCACCTGCGTACGCTCGCTCAACACCACCGTCAAGTCCAAGCTGCGCGCGCGCCGACGCACGTCGCCTCAACGTCGACCGTCCTCCATTCCTTACCCCTCGCACCATGGTTCGGCCGCCCGTTCTACCCGAACCACGTCAACAACATGTCCAACGGCCAAGCGTGCATGTTGCTCGTCTACGCGATGGGCTTCGCCGTCGTGACGTTCATCATGACCTCGGGCACGGGCAACCTCAAGCGCGCGGGGTGGCTCGTCGTGGTGCAGACGCCGCTCGTGGTAAGCTTAGGCTCGAAGAACAGCCTTGTCGGGTTCCTGCTCGGCAGAGGGTACGAAAAGGTATGTGAGAGCGCCTCCCTTCTTGAATCATGCTAATTGTCGTTCCTCTAGATCAACGTCTTCCACCGGTGGATGGGCCAGCTCATGTTCGTCGCCGCGCTGTTCCACGTCATCGGCTACGTGATCCTGTGGATCCGGCGGAACGTCGAGGCGCGCCAGTCGGCCAAGTACTTCGAGGCGTGGGCCGCGTTCGCCGCGTTCTCGCTGATCGCCGTGTTCAGCTTGCCTGTGTTCCGGAGGTCGAGCTACCGGCTGTTCTTCAACGCCCATTGGGTCGGGTACATGACCTACTTGATCGCGGTGAGCGTCTCTCGGGGGCGTGGCTGCTTGGGTGTTAACCCGATGCTGAAGGGTTCGTTCGTTTGCGTTGCTAGATCTGCTACCACGTCGAAGAAGCGCTGTACTGGTCCCTCGCGACCTTCTTCATCCTCGGGCTCGACTTCATCTGCCGCCTCTTCAAATCGCACTACACGACCGTCACGCTCACGGCTTTACCGGACTTCAGCGGTACCCGGATCGAGGTGCCTCGGCTGACGCGCGGGTGGAAGGCCGGGCAGCACGTCCGCCTGCGCGCGTTCACGTTCAAGCTGGGCAAGTGGGCGTTCGCGGAGGCGCACCCGTTCACGATCGCGAGCGTCTCCGAGACAAGAAATGGGCAAGGCTTGGTGCTGTACGTTAAGAGCGCCGGGGATTGGACGAGGAAGCTGTACGACACTGCGGCGGATCCGGGCAAGAGCGGGTTGGAGAAGGGAGGAGCTGGGACGACGTTTTTGAACATGAACTCGAGCTTGGCTAGCCTTGAGACGCTCGGAAGGTCGGAGGAGGAGGGGTCGGAGGAAGGCAAAGTCCCACCACCTTTGGAGCACTACCTTACCGGCGAGAAGGCACCCGCCACCGCTTCCGCTCGCACTCTCGTTGGATTCGGATTTGGAACGACGATGAAGATGATCGTGGAGGGTCCCTACGGCGGTCCCTGCGGACACATGATGCGGTCGAGCTTTACGTCGAGCTTGGTCGTGGTCGGTGGGAGTGGGGTCACGTACGGCCTGAGCGTCGTGGAGGAGCTGATTCGGGACGTGGAGAAGCTGCAGAGCCGGACGAGGCTGATCGCGTTGTATTGGGTCGTCACTGATCCTGGTGAGCGCTCACTCTCTCTCTTTCGACATCGCAGCGAGCGTTCTCATTGACCTGTTTACTACGCTACGTTACACAGCCTGCCTCATCCCGCTCCTCCCAACCCTCACATCGCTCTCCAACCGCGTCTCGTACATACCCACGCTCCGATTCACGCTGACCGTGCACTACACGCGCGCCGTCTCTCCCGCGTTTTCCGCCAAGCTCAAGTCTCTGCCGGGTGGGGGTTTGCCGAGGGACATCGTCTTGGAGCCCGGCCGACCGAACTTCACGCAGGTGGTGGACGAGTTCGTCAAGTGGAAGACGAACAGGCTCGCGAGAGGAAGCGATGGACTGAGCGGTGTCCTTGTCGGTGTGTGTGGGCCGGGCGCGTTGGCGCAGAGTGTCAGGGCGGGTGTCGATGCGTTGAGCGACGATGCGAGGAGGAGCGTTGGGGGTGTTGAAATTGAAGAAGAGTGAGTACGCCTCATCTAGACTCGTACATGCTTTGCACGTCCTCTCGCCTCGTACACGCGCTTTACCGAGGTCCATTTCACCTGTGGCAGTTTTCAGCCTTTGGGGGTGGCTGAAGCAGGAAGTTGCCTCGCTGGCTTCCTGCTTTGGAAGGTTCAGCGACCTCCAGATTCCAGCCCTCCCTGCCTTGCGTATGCCTCGACATGAGTCTAACTGACACCGCTTTCTTCGTGTACTTCGCAGAGTATTCGGCTGGTGAAGACTTAGTTGGACGACCAAGCTCAGAATAATCGCTCCGTGAAGAAGCTGCGTGTTCAAGCTACGACCTCGTTTTTCCTCCCCCTTGCACCGAGGGGTGCTGCGCTTTTCATGCTCTGGAAGTATATTTTTGTACATATGTGCTGTTTTTCTACTCATGTTCCCTCTGTGAGGATATTTTTTTTGCCTTTCTTTGGGTTTATTAGTTGTATTTTTGGTTGCAGAGGCGATCAGTGATCAGTCTCTCGCTTTGTATCGTTATGCTTTTGAATTTGATTGAAGAAGAATGTGGAGGGTGTCCTCACCTCATCTGATAAGGACGCGTTAAACGCATGTGATGCTCGCTTCGTCGCGGCAGTATCTCCTTCCAGACACTTGGCGGCGACCTTCTCTGTCCTCCGCAGAATATTGTAATTAAATTTGACCCAGGCTAGAACCCCAGTCGGATAATAAGCACGTCTGCACGGCTATTATTTGGACAACGCCCGTTGCCATCCACCGTCGGGCCACAGAGCGCAACGCAAATCGATGACGCTAGCTCCCGCCGACTTTCCGTTCTCTAATGCAAGACGTTATATATTTTCATTGTTTTGTATATACAACGAGCTCCGAGTCTGTATGGTGTGCGGGAACCGACCGCCCCTTCAGCTGATACCTAGTGAAGGACGACCCGAGTTGCTTATCTTTGACTGTCCCGTCAGCCTAGTCTAGTCTCGCATGTGCCTTCCCCTACTCGCTACTTTTGGCCATGGCTAATCTTCAGACTGTCATGATATCTGAAATTGCCTCGATACCCACCGAGACCTATGTGCATTGGGTCTTTGGTCATTAGCGGCCCCAACCACCCTTGGAGGACACTCACCCTAATCAGGTCGGGGGTCACGCCAGATGCAAGTTGTTCCTCGGCGGTGAGCTGCTGGTGAGTAGTTGACGCAGGATGGATTACGAGCGGCTTGGCGTCTCCTAAGTGCTAGAGTCAGCTAAATCATTAGCAGATGACCAACGTTGGCCAGGTTCCTCGCGAGCCGGAGATTATCGACAACCTTGCTTCCAGCTTCGTCACCTCCTTTGAGTCTTTGACACCAAAGCTGAGCACTCCTCCGTAGGTATTCTGTCTGAGGAGATGCCCAGCGACCTCGTGAGAGGAATGAGACGAAATCCGGGATAAGATACCCAAGCAACATCTGGGTGGTTCTCAAGCCATCTGAGGCGGGTGTCGATCTCCGTCGAGGGAGCTACTGCGGACTTTGCGCTTCCTAGGCGTCATCACCTTCACTGATCGCATGTGGTGTAAGCTCCCCGGCCGCAAGTATTCCTTCCGACACCTTGGCGGAGACTTTTTCAGCTGACCTCCGCGCCGCAGCAACCAGCCAGGGTAGACAGTCGGATAACAAATGCAAACACATTCTGTTTCAGACATAATGAAACGCCCTTTCTCCCGTTGCCTTCCGACGTCTCATCGATGGCAAACCCGAACAAAAGGTGGTGGCAGAAGGGCAGAGGTGGACGGAGTCGGCGGGCTGTTGCGGTGTCCGCCAAGAGGGCGTCTGCTCAGTGTCGTTGAGGATGGTCTTTTTACATAAATGAGATAAAGTGCGCCACTCTGCTCGATCTCTGGTTACGAGAAGTCATCCATCCCGCCCTCCCATTGTGCTATTGTCCCCTCATAGAGTTTACATTTGTTTACGGGAGGCTAGATATCTCTCGCCACTCTTCTCCCACTCGTTTTGTCACGCCACTCTTGTCCATGATCAGAGTACAAATAGGCCGCTTGATGCAGCCAAAATCATCATCTCTCGTCTTCATTCCATCTAGCATCACCTTGTACTCGAGCCACAATGAGCAACCAGTCCAATTCTCCAAGACCACGCCCTAATCCAAACGACGCCTCTGGTACGCCCAAGATCCTCCTTGGTTAGCTCGATGATCCTCCTGAATCGCCTTTCGTGCGTACAGAACAAGATTGTACCCCCCCTGGCAGCCGCATTGTTGTAAAGGATGGCGATAACAAGGGTGGCGATAACAAGGGTGGCGATAAGGGGAAATAAAGGAAAAGTCCTTTGAGAATTGTCTTTGGGTTACTCTTTGTTGCGCGGAAGCACGAACCTGTACTGGATATAGGAATTACCCTGGCAATGCTCAGAGACCTCGGTGGCAGTGCTTTCGGCCACACGCAGTCCTCTCTTTTTTTTTTTCTAAGAGTGAACTGTCAAAGGACAGAAAAGGCGAGGATGTACCCGTCAGATACTTCTGCCATGAACGAAAGGCAGGCTCCCTGCAAAAGTCCGAGCGATGACGTCCATGTCCACCGTGGTGGACTCGTCCCCGGTCCAACTCCCTCGCCGTGACCACACTCTCGCTCTTTGTATCGTTATACTTTTGAATTTTATTGAAGAAGAACTTGTGGAGGGTGTCCTCACCTCATCTGATAAGGACGCGTTAAACGCATGTGATGCTCGCGGCAGCATCTCCTTCCAGACACTTGGCGGCGACCTTCTCTGACCTCCGCAGCAATTTGAAGCGGGCTGTTGGGTTTTGCTAGCGTATTCAGCTTGCCTGATGGAGCTGGCAAAACCCGAGGCTGACTAAGCAAGATGTCATAAGGAGACCTGAGGATCGAGCGCCGGGCGCTCGATCCGAATTAGGTCATGACGTCGTTTTGGTAGTCGTTTGAGAGTATGACGAAGTGGCGTAGCCGCTCGGGCGGCGGGACGCGAATATTCCTCTTTCGTACTTTTCGCTCCTACTCTCTTCC